>JAPMLY010000623.1:17500-87500 GCA_026401115.1 Tetraselmis chui
GGCGGTGGGATAAAAACAATGGCGTGCTCACCTTTGCCACTTGGTCATTCAGAGCCTGATGTCGAACCATGGCGGTGCCGACGACCGCCTTCGGGTCGCCAGAATGAGGAGTGGTCCTCACCCAATGCAGTCTAAATTCACAAGGCACAACAGTTACCAATGCGACATGGAATCACTACCGCAGGTTTCAAAAAATGAGCGGCGCGAGACTTCGAAAGCCACAGCGCTGCACTCCCTGCCTGCCTAACCTGCTGGGAAGTTCCCTCGCCAGGGCCAGAAAGGCTTCGCGAAATGCATGACAGACGACCATAAATGCGACGGTAGTGAAAATCCAGTAGGCAGCGTACGCGAGCGTTGCCACAATCCCTAACACCACAGCCACATCGCATGTCGCGCTCTCATCGTTGGCAGGGAAGCAAAAGATTTGCCGCGTCGATTTCTTGGCTCCCACTCCCTCCCAGAAAAGGAATACCGGCGATATCTGCAATCCACATGAGTGCATCGTTGAGGCATCATGAATGAACGGCTGTCAACGGCCACAATCAAAGAAGGCACATTGCATCCGATGATTGTGAGACGGCAGCTTTGAGGCGCACCGCAGAATTGCACGCCATCATGGTGACGCCAATGCACATCGCCCGAGTGCAGAATTTGGAGAGGTTCTGCAAGTGACTGTCCATTGTGAGATACAGCTCCTTCCGTTGCAGATCCTGTTGGGGGCAGAGCGAATGGATGAGGCCGCTGTCACCATCAGCAGCGAGCAGCACCCTTCATTGCGGAGTGAAGTGGAGTGCGGGGGGGGTGGAAGGGGAACGGGGAGAAGTGGGAATGAGGAGGGGGCTACCTACCTTCAGCACGCCGTGCACCATGACAGTAAACCCACCCGCGTAGAACAGCCGCGCAGCTTTCAGTGTGTTCATTATCCACCACAGCAGCCACGACAGGCCCACCACCCACGGAAAGTCCTTCACTCCAATTTTCCCAAGAATACTGAGCCCTCTGACGACATTCAGACACATCAGCGCGAACAAGGCCCAAGCCAGAGCAGCAGCGAGTCCGCGAAGGGGAGAGCGGCGCAACCCTCGTCGTTTCATATCTGATGGTCTCTGACTGGATTCCCCTCCATCGGCGGGGTCGACTCGGCCGCTGAACCGGCAAGGGTCCACGGGTCCGATTCCGAGGCACATAAACAGGCGACACATGGGTCGCAGGATGGCGTCGAGTTGCACGCTCTGCTGAACCGTGGTGAATGCATTCCACACCACGTGTTTCATGTCCGGCGCGAGCTGAAGGCCGTCTTTAGGGCTGGCACCGAGCGCAGCTAGGGCTGCTTCGACATCCTGGGGTCCTGCGTCGCCGGGGGGTGGCAGCAGACGACCCTCGGCCCAAGCCTCCCCCGCGCGACTGCTGCTGTCCACAGCCTCCTCATCGCCGCGGTCTTTCGCGTCCCGAGCGGCGGGCAGCGCGCTTACGTCGTCATAACGAGGAGGCATACTTGCATACTCAGCCCGCTAGAATCGCCGCTGCGGGTAGACAAGGCCGACCTGCCTCCAGAAGACCTGCGCAGGCAACTCCGCTGCGGTTGTCTCAAGTGTTGTGACACGCGCTGGCGACGGCGCAATTGTCGCCACGTTCGTAACATCTGTACGAAATGAATTACCGCAACAAATGTGGAGTAAAGCCGAACGCGGGCGCCTTATTTATTAGCGGCGACGAGTCCGCGCTCGCGACAACCGCGCCGCCCTCAACACACAGACACACAAGTACTGGCACTGGAACTCAGGGCTAAGGACTTCGCTTATATACATATAGTAAGACTGATACGGCGTACAGCATTTGACCTGCCTGGGTACACGGTTTATGGGGGATTACGCAAACCGTACCGCGGATGGTACTGGTAGAGCGGCTGCAATTAAAAACGGTGTCAACTGCTGGACTTATTGCTGGTTTCCTCGCTCCGCTTCGCTTCGACCACGTACGCCTATTAACAATTGGTTACCCGAAGAACAAGATGAGCAGTTGAGCACGGACATGGAAAGTGGGAGGGGAAACAAAAGGGCAAGAGTGACAAGAGGATCACGGAATCCAAACACGGCGCCTACTAAGGGTGTACAGGTAATCGCTGCTGGAAAGAGCATCTTGTTTGCAAGTAAAAATTTCAAATGTTTAATAACTACAGACCAAACTGTCCGTGCGACGAACAGCTCAAAATACTGCAAGTGGTACGTAACTATGGCCCTTCTGGAGAAAACACGGTCACATGTGCAGCGAATTTAAAGCAGCAGCAAATTTAAACCAAATGCCCTAAATGTTAATGAACAGACCCTGGCATCTCTGTGAATAAAAATCAAAATGGCATCGCATGGAATTGTATCGCTATTACAGCGCCTCCTCGAATTTTTTTGAGAAATCATATTTTATTCCTGTTTCACGACGCGGGCATTGGTATATGTTGTAAAAGGATTACGCGCCGCTTCGTCTGCTTGCTCGAGGATCTGCGAGTTAACGGGAGTACAGTCTCATCTCCCTCAAACACGGAAGGAACTCCTTGGCAAGTTGCTGCTGGCCGGCCCATTGCTGAGGCTGCAATTCCCGAGGCCCATTCCCGAGGCTGTGACAGTATGTATAGTAATGTCCTTAGGTTAAAAAAATTACGAATTCCGTGGATGGAGCTTGAAGTCGTGCTACTGTAAAACAGTTAATTGAGTGTTCTTCCTTTTTGAACTACGCGTACCTGCACTGAGTAGCAGTTGAAATTGGACCAGCAGCACCTCTCACTCTACGGCTAGTCCAGCAGTCGAGGGGCTACGAAACCCACGCGGACACAACATCGGCGATGTCGCCCTCACGCGGGGCGCTTTTGTTGGTGGCCGTTCTCTTTTTAATCGTTCATAGTACTATGGGAGATCACAGCGCGCTGGTGGAGTGCGAGACAACAGTGGGAAACTTCACCGCGGAGGTGCGTTGTTTCTCACCTTCCGATAGCCCGAACCGACCCGCAGGGACGCACGAACTCGCACTCTTAGAGTGGGACTGGCAATCCATGCCCCAAATACGTTTGTGTAACCCCGCGTTCGTTCAACTCCATGGCGGGCACCAGGCGATTGGTCGGGTTTTATTCTCCTCCGGCTAATATTCTTCAAAGCTGTTCTGCGAATTGTCGTGTTAGTTCAGCACTGCCGCTAAATAGCTGCAGATTTTTTACCTACTCGCCTTCCGAGGATCCGAGTCCCCAACCCAAAGGCAAGCAAAGACATAAAATGGCCAGGAATATTGGTAGTATTTAAGGCATTTTACAAACGAGTCGTGCGTTGCAAGCGTGTTAGGTAACAGGACGCGACCAAAGCATGAAGTCGTGCAAATGCGCAGTCAGCTGCTGTGCTGCACTTGCTAGTCATCTAGGTTTAGTGGCGCTTTAGCCTCGGTGCGTGGGTGAGACGGTTTGCTGGACGCTGCTGGGCAAGGTGCTGACAGGGAAGACCAAAACATGCATGAAGGTTATTTCGATGGTGCCCCTTGTGTATGCCTTTCTGCTCATTTTGCAGGTGCACCCGGAGTGGGCTCCTCTAGGCGCGGCTCGGTTCTTGGGGCTTGTGGAGAGTGGTGAGTGCTACCTGTCTCCCTTCCCATCACCCTTTATTGCCTTCCATTGTGATGCACCACCCACCTGGTTAGTACTTCGATTGTCAAAGTGAAGCTGTAGCAACCCGGTAACCATGTTACTGCACCTCTCTCTCACTCTCTCCTCTCCCCATAACTCCCCTGTGCTGAAAGTTATTTGTTTAAGCTGCCACAAGTCTTTTGCTCTGCCCATGCTTCCCGCACACGCAGGGTTCTTCGACAACACTGCCCTCTATAGAGTCGTACCTGACTTCCTTGTGCAATTTGGCATAGCCGCCGATCCTCAGGTGATCCATGGCTTGGCACATGCGCTGACCTTGCCGCTGACATGCATCCAAGTCCAACGCGCACATGCTGTGTGTTCATTCGTTGTCGTGCGTGACGCCCACCATATGTCTTGTACTGTGAGGGAAGGTGACGAGACGGTGGCACAGAGAGGGCCGCATAAAGGATGACCCCAACTTAGGTGAGCTTAACCCCCGTTGGATTCAGCGAGAGTGGGCATGTGCGTGAAGAATTAAACAGGCTGACGGCAGCGACTATACTGTTCATCTTCAGGCATTCCTGTGAAACGTGGAACGATGGCTTTTGCTGGTAGGGCCTCTCCTTTTTCTATCATTTGAAGCCCACCCTTAGCGTTCAACCCCCTACTACTGTCTGTTTTACGAGCCCTGCGTGGGACGCTCAGGCGACTAGTGGACGTCCCACTCATAGCTGACTCGTGTTGCTTTCCCTCTCCTCTTTCCACAGGGTCTGGCCGTAATTCTCGAACTACTCAGGTTTGGATCTCGTTTAAAGACAGCAAACGGTTAGGGAAAGCGCCGTGGGAGACACCATTTGCCCAGGTATGAAATACCGCCCACCTTCCCACTTTTTTGTGGTTTCTGCAGCCGTCCCCCGGAAACAAGTCCTGCAGACCAGTAGCGCTTGAGCAAGTAGTGTTATTTGAGGTTATGGGTTGGCAATGATGGACAGGTTACGGAGGGGATGGGCGTCGTGGACCGGTTTTACTCTGGTTACGGAGATATGGAGGCCTTTGGTGGCCGCAGCCCCAACCCTGGGCTGATGAGCAAAATGGGGAATGCGTATGTCAAGTGCGATATCCTAAACATATATCTCATGCGTCAAACTACGACTCTGTTGCATCGCTTTTTTTAGTATCGTTTGCGTATCCACTTCACCTTTATGTTGCTTTTGGGCTCTGCACTTTAGATTGCGCGGAGGTAAAGCCACAACACAATGCCCCTCATTGCTTCATCCGTCATTGCTCAATTTATGTTTTTGGTGGCCGAGCACAGGAAGGCGTTTCCCAAGATAAGCTACATCACAAGCTGCAAGGTGCGAAGCAATAGTCCACATAGCGCCGCTAGAAGGGCGCTACCCTCCGGCCCCGCGAACCTTCGAGAACGCTGCTCACAATTCCCGGAGGAGAGCAAGCAGGCGGAGTGTGCTCGACGAGAGCTGCGCCGGCAGAGAAGTGCTGCCAACAGCTAGTTGCCCGGCTTTACGCAATGTTATGCCGTCGTGTGTTTGAAGCGCAATTCTGTCATCTGACATAGCATTCTTTGTCGTGTTGCCACAAGGTGTGAAGTATTTTCGACAACTCCATCAGGCCAAAAAGCATTGCCAACATATCACAACATCAAATAGCCGCAACATATCACGCCTAGCATTGGGAAGCTAGGGGTTCGCCTAGCGACACAGGGGACGGTGCTGTGCTGGCCTGAAGAATAAGTTTAGGGTTCGCGGCAGGCTCAGGCTTCACGAAGTCCAGGTCGGCGGGTGGACGTGCGGCAAAACTCGCTCGTACGTTCCCGAGAGGTCGAGGTCAAACGGCTGCAGGCACCGGCACGGGAGATTTATATCGCGGGTCGACCAAAGGAATCTTGTTGTGGTAAGTGGGATGAGCAGATCTAGACGGTCTCACGCAAGAACATGCGCCACTCGGGAAGGTGTGTTTCGATAAGCATAGCCAATGCTGAAATGCGAATGGTTGAGCTTGTTGCTTAAGCCGGCAACAGCCACGTTGGTCTGTGTCGCGAGACGGGGGGCTTGTATACTTGGCGAGGGTTGTGCATCGTCAAGCCAACATGGCAGTCCTGCTCGTTTTTGATCATGACGACATGATGGGCACTGTTGGAGCTTGTGGTGCCGTCGTCCGGCATCTCGGAAGGCGGTAGAAGAGTCGCCGAGTTTTCGCCCTTCGTTGCAGCGGGCGCGGTTGCGGGCATCGGCTTGTCTAGATTGAATGTTGGTCGAGGATGTATGTGATCTTGGCGCTGAAGGCAAACGTCCGCGCCTAGGGTATCGCAAGAATACGGTGCTCTGTTAGAGTTGGGAACGGATAGTTACACGTAGGTCGTGCCGGCCCCGCAAGGGGGCCGGGTGTGGTGCCTAGAGAAGTGAGAAGGAGAGAGATGACGGCCGACGAAGGCACCGGTAGGGCCAACCGACCGCCACTAATAGGGAATAGAGTACCGCTAATAGCACAACACTAAGTACTAGGATGACAAATAGCTACCTTGTACATAAGCACTAGGCAACGGGATGTTAGTGCTAACATGCTCCCACGTACGAGGACCTAGTCCATGACGTCCTCGGAATTAGGAAACGATGCAACGCTGGTCATGGTGTCTGGCGAGGCAGTCGTCCGCTATTTCCTAGAACGTGGGACGGGAAGGCGGTGCAGTTCCTGTCGGCTACTTCAGTTCCGTCGGAAACGGGTCGGCGTAGGCGCGGGTTTCAGGCCCGCTAGGAGCGGGCATAAATTCGGGCGATGCGCACGAGGAAAAAGTCTAGACGCCAGCAAAGAACGGGTTGAGGGCTAGACGCGACCGGTGTATTTGCGATAGCTATAGAATGGCGGCGCCCGCCAGCGGCGCAGCGGCGGCGGCCCCGGAGGGGGGTGCGGTAGGGGGCTGAACGAGGTACCGACAGCTGCGATCGCGGGATCAGCAGCTGTCGGGAAGCCCTGTACGGAGGGTTTTGGAAAAACATAATATCCGTACACCGGCACAGGGATCTCCCGCTCGGCCAGTCCGATATGTCTTTTCCGCGACTAAATACTCGCAGATACTCTCCCGACGATGGGGCGGGGGCGGCGTTTGCGAAATATTTTTTGGCGAAGAGGGGTACGGACGGATTAACGGAGGGACGAGGGTGTTGGAGCTGGCGGCGGACAACTGGGAAGCATCGCTAGGGACGTCGCTCGCTAGCAGTCGCCAGCCCTGCGAGAGCCTTAGGTCTCCCCTGGGGGCGAGGCATGATGCTACGCAGGATGGAGGTTGGTCGCAGCCGGAGGAGCGGCACGGTTTAGCGGCGGCGGTCCCTAGGATCGCCCGCCGCCGGAAAAGCCCGGTACAGGGGGTTTTTGGAAAAAATCCCGTACCCACCATCTTTTGAGGACCGGCGACTCGATCCTTGTGTTCTTCCAACCCCTTCCCTAGTCGGTACCCGGTTATCGACATGCTGCCTCATCCCGTGTGCCTAGGGTTATCGTAACGGCACACTGCTCGTAAAGGCGGCCCCCTAACAACGCAAACCACCGGGGGAGGGCACGGACGGCCACTGCGCGATCAGATAGGTGTTGGAAACAAACGGGAAAAGGACAGGGGACAAGAGAAAATCTGGCTCGGGGGCAGGAGAGCCAGCCGGACACCGTCTGCAGCCTAGTTCTTTTCTCTTCTCAGCCCCCGCAGGAGGAGAGAAGACTCGGCTAGGTGGCGAGCTGCGTCGAGAGGAGCGGCTAATACCTCGGGCGGGGTTGAGCACGGATCGAGGCGGGACCGACGACGACCTATGCGAGGGGGTTTTTCACCTGCCTTTCCCCCCAAGCTCCGGCACGACCGGAGTCGCACAGGAGCCGAGGTCAAGCAGGTTCGCCTCGACCAGCTCAAGCTGAACAACCTTGCTGATCAGCGACCCCGTAGCGGCTGGAGCAGGCCGCGTATCGTGGAGACTAGCGACATCTTTTATTTCATATTGTATCCAAAAAAACACGTATAGATCAGAAAATAATAAATACCTGGATACGGGTATGTTTTAGACGGTATCGTTACTGCCATAGGAGAGGTTGGGATTAGTGGTTCAACGGTCTACCTCACGCTTCTAAGTCCAGCTAGGCATAGCATATTGAAATTGAAATTGAAATTGTTTACAACATGTCCCGGCAAACTGGACCGAGTCTTGTCTCACGGGCCACTCTACTTCGCCATACATGACTTATTAGCAAGTTGGGCCCGGGTCTCTCCGACCAGGTACATTTCTTATCGGCACACCTATCTGCAATGTGTGACTCGACGTTCCTCGGGAGTTATATAACTGTAAGCAACCTCAGTAATTGCCACAGTCCCCCCGCCTAAGGAGTAACAGCGTAATAATTTTGTAATCAAGAAAAACAGATCTAAAAATAAATCCACTTGTCTAGAAATGCAAAACTAAGCTGCTGCTCGACCTTCACGATGCACGGCCCGCTCCCACCGAACCGGGGTGTCGACCGGCCAAGGCCGGTCGGCGTTCGGGAGGGACGACGGGCCAGCCTAATCTAGCTCCCGCGTGACTTCGGTCTTGCCGAAGGTAGGAGGGGAAAGGCTGGCAAAAAACCCCTCCTCTCGCGGTCGCTCGTCGATCCCGCCGCTCCATCCCGTAAACCCCGCCCCAAGGTCTTGCCGCGTCCACCGACGCGGCGGTCCTCCGTGTCGAGGTCCCCCATCACCTCGAGGACATGTGGGGGGGACCGAGACACACAAACATAGAAAAAACTAGCGCTCCTGCCTCCGCGCCTGAATTTTCCCCGCTCATTTCCCCGGTTTTTTCTCTGTCTGGTACCCGGGTACCTGTCGGTTTTTCCGGCCTGTGGCCGTACCCTCCCCCCTATTATGATCGCGCGTCCACCGAGCAGCCTTTTCTTGAGCGGGGGCCTCCGCGCTCACCCGGGCCCACGCTCAAGGACCCCTAGGAGTATGAAGGTTTGTCGGGGTAGTGGATGTCGAAGAGGGGGGGGGGGGGGCAGGTCACCGTAGCCGGATCCGGCGGGCCGCGGGCGCCCGGAATTAAACAAAACCCTCCGTGCCGGGTTTTCCGGCGGCGCCGACCCAAAGGGTCGTCGCCGCCAGATCGTGTCGCTCCTCCCATCGCGACTGTCCTCCTTGCCGTCCCAGCTTACTCCTCCCCCCGGGAGATGACGATGGACGACGTAGCGACGCGCTAGTGAGCGCCCTACCCTGGTGCTGCTCCCCAACTAGCTCGACGCCGGGTACGGACATTATTTTTAGTACCCAAAAAAGCCCTCCGTACAGGGCTTTCCGGCGGCGGCTGATCCTGAGGATCGCCGCCGCCTCCTGTAGCCGCTCCTCCGTCTGCGACTCGCCACCGTCCTGTGTCATGTCTTGCCTCACCCCTCGGTAAGGTTCGACCGGCGCAAGGCTGGTCGACAGCTAGCGAGCGCCCTTCCCTGGCGCTGCTTCCCGGCTGGCCACCACCAGCTCCAACACCCGCCTCCCACCGCTGATCCGGCCGTACCCTCCTCGCCATCAAACGTTGCCGTAGTACAGGCCCCACTCCTAAAAGTAAGCCTGTATCTAGGAGTATCTGGAAGCGAAAAAACATATCGGACGGGCCGAGCGGGAGATCTTGGCGCCGGTAGTGCACAGAAATTATTTTTTCAAAAGCCCTTTGTACAGGGCTTTCCCGACAGCTGTTGATCCCACGGATCGAGCTGTCGGCCCTCTTAGCCCCCTACCGTGCCAGGCCTGGCACGGCTACGGGGTTTCCAGCGCCCACCACGGGGAGGTGAGGGGATGCCGACGGGCCTGCGAGCGCACCCCCCTCCGGGGCCGCCGCCGCTGCGCCGCCGGCGGGCGCCGGCATAGCATAAGGGGGGGGGCCAGAGACTCCAGCCGGTTTTACTAGTATTGGAGTAAAGTATTTCAATTTCAATATAGAATGGCGGGTGCTCGCGTGGTATGTTGGTGTCATAGATGGGTCTTGGAACCTGGCTCGAACACGCCACGTGGGGTGTGCTTTAGACCGGAAGCGATGTCACCGGGGATGGTGCCATCAGCGAACGCGAACAACAAGAGCCCGTGGTCGTCGTTGCGGCACATGGAGGAGCGCATGGCGCACCACACTACCACCCGCCGGAGGTGATGCCACATAAGGACGGGAGTACCGCGTCATCAAACGAATGGTCGTGTAAGGGACTACACATGTTGGAAGGAGGAGTATAGCAGCCGAAGGTGCCGTGTGCTGTGGCCACACTATGAGGCGCCGGCCGTCGGCGGCTTTCGCTGGAGGCGGAATTGTGACGCTCCACTGGTGACCCTGTGTCATAGCGCGGAAGCCAAGCCTAGACGCCAAAAATAACAGGCGGCATGCTAAAAGACTGTCGAAGGTCCTAAGATAATTGGCGTGTGCAACTTTTTGTGCGCAACGACACCCTACACGACTCAAGAGCCGTTACTGCGGTTGCTCGAGCCTAAGATGACGAGCGCAAGAAGAGAGTGAATTAGCTCTAGGTAGCACCAACACATAAAAGTAGTGTCCTCTTGTGTTGATTTGTCGTGCTCAACCGCCCGGATCGGCTCGACATCCGTAGCGCTAGTTGACGTCCATCGAGCGCCATTCCTTGGCGTTGCCTCCCGATAGGCCGCCGCCAACTCCAATGCGTTCATTATGCCGATGCGCCCGTACCCTCCTCGCCACCACATAATCATTATGTATGAGTCCTTTCCCCCTGACATGAGAGTATATGGGGCGTATTTTATCTTGAAAAAATATATCGGACGGGGCGAGAGGGAGATCTTGGCGTTGGTATAAATGTATAGGTACATGAATTACTTTGAAAAGTCCTCCACACATGGCTTTCCCGATAGCAACTGATCACGCGGATCGCAGTTGTCATCTCACCGCGCATGGCCCCCTACCGCGCCATGCATGGCATGGCTAAATTCTTACCAACGCCCACCGCGAGGAGGTGGGGGTGAGTGCCAAGTACATGCGAGCGCACCCCCCCTCCCCCTACGGGTCGCCGGCGGGCGCCCAATTCAAAATTTCAATATTGAACAGTCGCCGGCGGTCCTTCCGTCCTCGCTCTTCGGTCCGTGTGGGCTATCTCCAACGAAGGATCTTCAAGATCGTTCGTGTCCTTCATGTTAAGACCTTTTGAATCTCATAATCCTAGCTAGACACTCCCAAAACTGAAATTGTACACCACAATTACTAGCTTATCTAATGGCATATGTCTTAGCCCCATCCCCCCCCCCCAAGCACAAAGCCGTAGTATATGTCGCATTGTACGGCCTTAGGCATAGGGTCTCCTTGCTTATTAATTTTTCCAAGTGGGGGCAAGGACAATATAAATACAAATGACTTTGAGTTTCAATAATCCGCTACACAATACGGCTGTTGTCTTAGGGCATGTCCTCGTAGAATAAATACAATATACTTTCGGTACTTCTGAATTTCAACAAGCACCATGAACATGAGGACATTAAAAGGGAAAATTCGAAAGTTCTGCAATTAGCAAGCTGCTAACTTGTCACTTTTCAAAAACACTTAAAAGGATTACTCCAATAAAGATCTTCTCTTAAAAACTTTCACTGTTCTCACAAACCCATCATTGACGATGCACGGCCACCGGCCGAGGCTCCCGCCGAATCAAGGTGCCGCCAGCCACCGGCCGAGGCTAGCAAGCAACAATCGAGTCGGGCAGCGGGCCAACCTTATCTAACTCCTTCGCGACTCCGGCCGCGCAAGAAGATGGAAGGAAAAGGATGCCCCCCCCCCACCCGTCTCCCAATAAATAGAAAATCCGGATCGGTTTGCTGCAGCGGCTGATTATTTCACAACCCCGTAGTATTATGCAACGGTCTTACTGCTTGCAGTCTCATGGTCTCTCAGAGTATTTACGATAAGGGGCATCGGTCCTTACCGTGGTTGCGTTGCACTCAATATTTGGGGAATGCACGCTCCATTGAAGTTTTACGGGCTCCATTGGGGCCACTATAGACTGCGGCAATTGCATTGCAATATGCACCATGTAGTAAAGGTGTTGCAGGTGGGGCTTTAGTATTAGAATGTAGTATATGCATCCTCACTACATGCTAGGCTTAGGGTGTAGTTCTGTTTTTTGCCATGTAATGCTTTGTAAAAAGCCTAGCAGATACTTAGTATCGTCCATTTTTTCTCCTATTGTAGTACTTCGAACCCGTACGCGCAATTTGGATCATACACAATTAACACTATCGGAATCGGGAACGGATAGTTACACGTAGGTCGTGCCGGCCCCACAAGGGGGCCGGCTGTGGTGACTAGAGAAGTGAGAGGAGAAAGATGACGGCCGGCGAGGGCACCGGCAGGGCCGACCGACCGCCACTAATAGGGAATCGAGTACCGCTAATAGCATAACACTAAGTACTATGATGACAAATAGCTCCTTGTACATAAGCGCTAGGCAACGGGATGCTAGTGCTAACACCCCCCTCAAGGTAGCCGAGGTCTTGACGTCGTCCTAGATTGCGATGAGGAAGGTGCCATCTTGGTCGAAGGTGTAGTGCTTGTAGCGTGTGTCTCAAGCCGGGTAGGTGTAGTGACATGCGCTCACATGGATGTGCCGCTACCGGCGAGTTGCCGATGTGAAGCGGTTCCAAATGTACTGCGTAATATACTATTCTGACATGTAGAGGGAAAAACTGTCCACGGGCGATTAGCCGACGCATGAGAGCGACCGGCGAGGAAGGAGCAAAGCCAACATGGTTGTTAGGAGCGTGTAGGCACTCAAAAACATAGATGGGCGCTCGTGTTGACTCTCCCCTTTCGCCGTGGGAAAAATAAGCTCCCCACTAAGTTAGGTGAGCGTTGCGGCGTTGCCTCGGGAAAAAACAATAATAGTACAAATTAAAGTACGCACGGGGCGAATTTTCGCGGGTCGGCTTTAAACAACCAAATCCGTAGGCTGAAGGCTAGGTGAGACTGAAAGCTGGGTGGGGCGAGCGTGGCGCATGGCGCTTTGCACACGCTCTTCTCCTTTTTACGTGGGAGATGGTAGGACAGTCGCGGACAACCATATCGAAGGCGAAGCGTGGTGTCGGTTGGACGATGAATTACTAGCGTTGCGCCGAGCGCTTTACACACGCTCTACTCTTTTTTACGTGGGAGTAGGTAGGACTAGCGTGGCGCCGAGCGCTTTACACACGCTCTTCTCTATTGTAACTTGGTGGGGGGGACTTAATCTGTCGGAGTCGGGAACGGATAGTTACACGTAGGTCGTGCCGGCCCCGCAATGGGGCCGGCTGTGGTGACTAGAGAAGTGAGAGGAGAGAGATGGCGGCCGGCGAAGGCACCGGCAGGGCCGGCCGGCCGCCACTAATAGGGAATAGAGTACCGCTAATAGCATAACACTAAGTACTATGATAAAAAATTGCTCCTTGTACATAAGCGCTACGCAACGGGATGCTAGTGCTACTAACAAGCACATTAATTGGATTTCAGATTGTGATGCATTGATGGAGGGTGGTCCAGTTGCTATTGCCTGCCTCCGTGCTCCGAGGGCCTAGCCTTCCGTGCTTGTTTTCTTTTCTTCGTTGCTGGTGGATTCCACTACTTGTAATCGGAATATGAGAATTCCACTATTTTTGTTGTAGTTAATATCGTTGTCGATTACAAAATGTGAACATCCAACAAACTTAGTGTCCTTTCCAAAACAAACTTAGTGATGGGAGCTTCGTTGGGTCGTACTTAAACAACTGAACATGACGAATCTCTACTTAGGTTTTCAGCCTTGGGTTTTTAGAAACCTTTCATCAATGCATCCCTACCATGTGCCCATGCATATGGTCGGCAAACGTGTTCCCATGTTCACATCACATGCAAATCGGGAAAATGTAATTTTCTTCGAGACTGAAGCCGGGGGCTATTTTCGACCCTACCGCAGGCTCCGCTGCATCTTTTAAAATGCAGTATTTACTTTATGCAACCCCCTTGCATTTTAGAGTGCATTCCAACCAACCAATCAGTGCAAGGCAACCGTGGTCCGTACCCAATAGCTATCTAGTAGTCGCAGCTACGGGAGGACTCTTTGACAGTAACCGTCCGGTGTGAGCGGTATTCAATTCAAACAATTTCAATTTCAATTGCTGGACGATTATCCCTCGTGGTTACACTTGTGGGGTGGGGTTTCTATCATATCATTCCCTTGGTGGGTTCCACTGATTTGTCTTGTAAGTAAAGAGGAATTGCTAAACGATTTATTGCTGTTCAGTTTTTTCTGTACGGGTAAAGTGGCAGAATGTACCCTTAGTCAATACATTGTAATCAATCAACCTACACCCCGAGTTTGTAGCAGCACGCCTGCAGCACCAGCACATCAGCAATAACGGCCCAGCACAGTTGGCGGGTTCATAACGCGCGTGATGCTCGAGTGAACAGCACTCCTCGCCGCCTCCCCCGAAGAGTGGGTTAGCATCGACTGGCGTTTCAGCTCTTTCCACCGCCTTAGTCGCGGGAAAGACGCGAGGGGGGGCAAGGACAGTAATTTTCCGCTCCGCTCGCCGTCCCGCTGCTCTGCGGATTGTACGTTAAGCGCTTAAGTACAGCCTCCTCCACCGGTCACCCGCGGCCCGCTTACCTCTTCGCTCTGCCCGCGGCACAACCGATCCCTGTTCTCAGAGAGGTGGAGGAAACCCAGTGGAGCTGCTTTCGTGGATTTCTATTCCAGCCGCGCTAGATTAGTCTCACCGCGCTGCGTGGGACGCAGCGCCTAAGGAGTGCTTTGCGGTTGCCGAAGGACCATCCACTGATTCACCGATCAGCTGTCGCATAAGATATACAAAAGCTGTTGCGAACGAGCTACATATTATTAATCAGCCTTCCGTCGACCCACAGCCTTGATTCCGCTGTCGACAGATCAAAAGCGGTGCTAGAGGAGATGCAAGCTGCCATGGCTGAGGCGGTGCCTCAGGAACCACACACATCGGCATCGATGACGGACGCGCTAAGTCCGCCGGATACTACCCCCGGCCAGCGCGTGGGCTCGAGGCAGTACAACCACTTCACGGTGAACCGCCCTCCCCGTCTTCCCACCTCTCACTCTCGCGTCGCCCTTCGCTTTAGGCACCTCCCCTTCTCCGTAACCCTTATAAAATATAGCAGCACACCACGCGCCTTCCCCTCGCGGCGTCTTTTCAAGTACTTGAGTCCCCTTCATCGACCCCCTTCCATCTCTTGCGCATCAAGCGCCCTCCCGTTCATTCCCCGTTCACCCGCACACCACGCGACCCGCCCCCCTTTTTTACCTTGAGATAGCGACAGTGTCGTTTTAACACCGAGTTCGGGAGGGGACAGAGGAGTGAGAGGAGGAGGGGTTTCTGGCGTGATTTGCGACGGAACGTCTCACGCTTTACCTGTTGTCGTGGTGAACACTTCGTCCGAGTTCCCTGCTCCCTCCCCAAACCTTGTTTCCATTGACACCGAAATCTTCGCCTCGAGTGTATAGTTGACGTTCTATCAGTATTTCCGCCAGCACCGCGGTCACGCTTACCGGCTACTGGGCTGATCCATTCGCGCGCGAGGCTGAGAGGGCATTGATATGAAGTGGGAGAGGTGTGGTAGACACTGCCGCTGCGCTGACGGCACAACGGCCCTCCCCTTAATTATTGACCCTCCCTCGCCCCGTTTTGGTATTCCGCAGGTGTGTGGGAACCTGTTCGAGTGCCCAGCCAAGTTCACCCCCATCAAACCCATTGGCAAGGGCGCATACGGCGTTGTGTGGTGCGTTCCGTCCCTATGTATTCCGTTTGACAGCACAACGCTCAAATTTCTGGGCTGCGTTTCACTCAACTTGCTTTAGTTTTTAGTTTAGGGCGGGAGACAGGCGGGCAGTCCGTTTTCGCTAAGCAACATGCACTGTGCGTAGCTCTGCACGGAACGCGGACACCGACGAGAAAGTGGCGATAAAGAAAATTGGGAAGGCGTTTGAGAACATTGTGGACTCTAAGCGCACGCTGCGGGAGATCAAACTGCTGATGCACCTCAGCCACGAAAACATCATCCACATACACGACATCCTGCCTCCCCCCTCGCGCGAGCGCTTCAAGGACGTGTACATGGTGTATGAGCTGATGGACACCGATCTGCACCAAATCATCCGCTCCACTCAGGCGCTGTCGGACGACCACTGCCAATACTTCATCTACCAGGTCCCTGCCTCCCTCCTCACCATAACCCGCAATGACATGGATGTACTCTTTCACAGTATGATCACGCACACACACACACACACACACACACACACACCGTTCGTGTATTCAATTTTCCGCCATGACGCACCGCACTGATCTTCATTGTCGGCTTTGGTGCACAGATTCTGCGCGGCCTGAAGTTCATCCACTCGGCGAAGGTGCTCCACCGCGACCTGAAGCCCAGTAATCTCTTGCTCAATGCAAACTGTGACCTCAAAATCTGCGACTTTGGGCTTGCCAGAACAAGGTACCCCCCGATTGACCCCCATCTCCCTATTCTTCCCTTATGTTTCACCTCACGCAGTATCTCAGCAAAGCCCTGACACTGTGAATGCGCAAGGAGGAAGGGGGGGGGGGGGGGGGGGGAGGGTAACTCGTGCGGCTGATGATGTGTGTCATAAGTCCACGCAGCGGGCATGGAGGGGCGCGTTCTGCACTGCTTGCGATTGACCTGCCGCTTGTGTTGGCCTGTCTGTGTCTGAGTGCAGCAAGGAGAAGGAGTTTATGACCGAATACGTTGTCACCCGTTGGTATCGCGCACCGGAGCTGTTGCTGTCATGCACAGAATACACATCCTCCATCGACGTCTGGTGCGTACCCCTCCCCCCCCGGGGATTGTGCATAATCGCCATGGCAGATGCATACGAATGACAAGCCGCATTCTCTCTCTCTCTCTCTCTCTCTCTTCAGATACACACACACACACACACACACACACACACACATAACGTCACTTTGTCAACATTGATGCGACTCCTCCGCCGAGCCTCATGTCGTGTGTCATGATATGTTCCTCATTTCCGCTGCTACGCACGTCAGGTCCGTGGGCTGCATATTTGCTGAGCTGCTCGGTCGGAAGCCGCTGTTCCCGGGGAAGGATTATGTGCACCAGCTGAACCTCATCACGAAGGTGCCCTCACCACCACCGTTGCTTTATTCTGTTTGCAAGCGATTTCCATGAATTTCCGTCGCATCAGGCGCCCCCACACGCCCTTCGGTGTGCGTTGTCTCACGCAAAAGTTTTGCCGTGCCATCAGGTCATCGGTTCCCCCTCGGAGGAGGACCTCATGTTCATTGGGAGCGAGAAGGCGCGCAGATACATCCGCTCGCTCCCGAAACACGAGCACGTCGACTACAAACAACTTTACCCAAATGCAAACGAACTGGTACCCTCCCTTTCCATGCACACACACACACACACACACACACACACACACACACACACACACTCTCACACACACACATGCACACTGTCTCTTTCCATACGCACCATAACGAATGCACACACCCGCACACACAAAAGGTCTCACCATACACAATCTAGCGCACACACACGCACGTATCACACAAGGCGTATCCTATCTTACGCACCACAACAAATACACACACACACACACACACACACACACACACACACGAACGCATACTAACGCATTCAGTAGTTATTTAATATAAGCCACGGGACGGGAGAGGTGACATCGGTCTGAATGTGTGGATAATTGTTGGGCAGGCCTTGGACTTGATCGACAAGATGCTCGTGTTTGACCCTAACAAGAGGATCACAGTGGAGGAGGCGCTGGAGCACCCCTACCTGGCATCCCTTCACGACGTCAACGACGAGCCGTCTTGCAACACGCCCTTCGACTTTGACTTTGAGAATGACAGCTTGACGGAGGAGCTGATCGCGGACATCATTTACGAGGACATGCTGACGTTCCACAGCGAGATCAGGGAGGAGCTGATGAACCAGCAATAATGTCCACCCCCCATACCTCCCCCATCCATCTTCGTCAGAGCATCGCTGTGTGGGCATCAGTGCTGGGCCGGGTGAATGCTTATAATGCGGCACGGCGGCGTGCAGAGCTTTTGTATTTCTAGAGTTGAAAATTTATGTGGATTCTATATTGCGCTTTTGGTGAATGTGAATTTATGGTGCTTCCATTCTGCAACTGCGATGGCTCTCCCCATTCTGCATCGCCATTCTCTCCCCGGTCCACTGACTGCCTCCATTTCCGAGCAGCCACGGGTGGGAATATCACTTGCCCCCTCCGGTCGTTTCTTTCCTGGCTCGATGAAATGCACACAAGGAAAACACACACGCCCCACACACCATTTCTCTTCTGGACATCATCACTCCGGCCTTGAGATGAGGTGTGATGGGGCGACACGACGCCGCTTTCAAATTTGTGATGGATTACATAAATGTGTGACTCAGTAACATCAGACTAATTTAGCGACTATATAACTAATATAACGGTTGAGGAATTGAGGGTGCGCCACTCAAGGCGTTAATGTCTGCAATGGGCTCGCCAGCAAAACCTCGCTCACGGAGACCCTCTTCCCGGCGAGAGCATTGGCCGGCGTACTGTGAGCGTTCCCCAATGACTTGGACTGCAACGAGTTCATGAGGCCGGAGAAACCCGCCTGCGCCCACATCAACACACAGTCAACCGGATGACCCTGGGCAGGAGGGGACGGCGACTCGGCAGACTGGGTCTAGACTGAGGGGGTTGAGCAGGCAGAAGCCAAGAACTAGCAAAGGCAAGGGGGGGGGCGACCTCGGCAATGGTATTCCGCATCGCCTGCGCGACCTCTGGACCAGCCGCAGCCGCTGCCAGCAGCACAGCCTGATACAGCCGACATAATACCATCAGCGGTGACAGCGAGAATGAAGAGGGACATGGCACAACGATGGATGTAACGTGCACAGTTCATCCTGTTGCTTAAAAGCCAAGGGGGTGGCCAGAGAGAAGACTACGCACCCATATACGATTGTGTGTGTGTGTGTGTGTGTGTGTGTGTGTGTGTGTGTGTGTGTGTGTGTGTGTGTGTGTGTGTGTGTGTGTATGTGCGATACATATATAAAAAAGAGAGAGAACTACGATCTGGGCTCTCACCTGAGTGCGGTCCTTGCGATCAGCAGTGTTTGGGTCGGCGTGGCTGCTGGAGGTGGCGGAAGAGGCCGTCGCTCGTCTGCTCATCCCCCCGGGCGCCGTCCCGCCCTCCCCTATGTTGTCCTCCATCATTAGCTGCAGCAGCCGCGCGACCTCCATCGCGCTGGGCCGCTTGTGCGGCTCGTCCGCCCAGCACTGCCGGATCAGGCGCGCCAGCGGTCGGGGCGTCCCCTCCGGAATCTCCGGCCGATTCATCTGTGCGACACCCAACGACCAGCACCCCGTATCGTACCGTACCGTCAGTAAAGCAGCAGCAGCCACGAGCTGCGCCACCACAACAGGTCAGCTGGCTCGTCGAGCCCGGATTGCACGCTTGCCTGTATCGCGACTTGAAACACCATTTGCGCCATGTTGGTGAAGCCCGACCACGGCGTGCTCCTCGTCAGGCACTCGTAGAGAACCATCCCGAGCGAGTATATGTCCACCTGCGGTTCATTCGCTAAAAAAGTCAGCACGCGAATGTTCGCGACCAGAGCATAGATCATTCTGTGAGATATTCATTATGCCGTAATCCATTTTGTCTGCCTGTCTCTCCGTCTGCCCGTTACATCAGCTCGATTTGAGCTTGTTGCATCACGATGCAAAGTGATATCACGGCTCGGAGCGCAAAATTAGAGATGATTCCCAATGCATAATCTCCTTTGGTTGGTTTTGGTCCCTATTGTCTACGCTACTGACTGGTGGATTTTCAAGTTCACAACACCTCACTCCTCACTCACTCTCTTATAAACACGGTCGCTGTCAGACGACAACCACTACCCACAGGAAAACTAAAAATAACTAAACACGATAGAAGAAATAATGAAAGCCAAGTCGCGAAATCACCTTGTTGCTGGGACTACGACGGCGGAGTCCAGATACCGTCATACATGCTCGAACCACTTTTACGTTCTCACCTCATAACTAACAACTATGACGTAACCTTCAAAACACATGTTCGCGAGCTGCCTCTTGCGGCACGACTGTTATTAACTTTGCTAGGCTACTTCTGGATGATGAATTAGAAGGCGTAAGAAAGAGGGGGGGGGGAGGGGGGAGGGTTGCCTTTTCGTCGAATCGAGCTCCGTTGAACATCTCGGGCGCCATATAATTCGGCGTGCCACCCGCCTCGGTGGAAATGTAGCTGACGTAGGGGTCCTTCCCCCGCGACAGCCCAAAGTCGATCAGCTTGCACATCCCATTCGCGCCGAGCATGACGTTGGCGGGTTTGAGGTCGCGGTGGATGACGCGCGGGTGGAGGTGGGAGAGGCCGACGGCGATGTCGTAGCCGGCTTGCAGTATTTCTTGGTACGGCATGGGCGGCCCCTTGTAGACGCGGTCCGCCAGCGAGCCGCCGGGTATATACTCGTAGAGCAGCGCCATGTGCGGCTTCTTCGTGCTGGCGCCCAAAATCCTGGCAATCTGGGGCGCGCGCTGCACCCGCTCCATCATTTCCAGCTCCTGCAGCGCACAGCAACCAAACAGGCTTTAATGGAAAACAGTTGGGTACCCGTAAATAAAGCCAAGGGCAACTCCAGGGTTGATTGCGAAAGTAAATGCGGTCAACGTCTACACAGCTCTAGTGTCCATTTATCCTCATCACACGAAGAGTCTGTCACACAAGAAGTTTGCGAGGTCCAGTCCAAGCACACACACGAAGAGTTTACCGTACCAACCACTTTTCAAATGACGTAGAAACAATGCAAATTCTTTACTATGTCTGCAAGCAAAGGAAGGGGAGGTTTCTATCGTACTTCTCCTGACGGGGAGGGGGTCGCTGAAGACACTTGAACGGTAAATAGGACGCAAAGCAGATACTTTTTCTCACTGACCCCATAACGTCAAAGGAACTACAGTGGCCTAAGGCTGCCCTTCCACAAAATGCCATCAATCCAGCGCAGCAGCCTCTACGATGGGGAGAAAGGGGAGAGGGGTTGGGCACACCTTGAGATAGGATGCGTACTGCTCATCTGAAGGGCCGCAGAAGCCGCGCGTGAAGACCTACAAACAAGCCAAGCGCTCGGTTCAGCCTGTCGGAGCGAAGTGGCAGGGGAAGGGGCGCAACGGTGACACGGCCCGGGCCGAGGCAGCACGGTAGTGGGAGGGGCAGCGGACCAACCTTGACGGCCACATCGACTCCTCTCCACGGGATTCGGTACACCTCGCCAAACCCGCCCGCGCCGATGAAGTTCTCGCGCTTCAGGTAGGGACGGATGTCCGCGTCGAACTTGACCTCCATGTCGATTGCTTGTCCCTGACACGCAGGTTGAGGGGGGAGGGAAAACGCAGACTGTCAGCTACTCTTTCCTGCCAAGTGTGAAACTACTCCAATCCTTGGGCAGGACCACCGAAAGACTGACGGGGATGCGGTGGACGTCACAATTAAATGGGACGCAGGTGGGTGTGGGGGGTGAGGGGTCAACCTGGGCAGCCATCTGGGTATCTCCACTTTCACTGAATCCGGGGAGGGGGAGGAGGTAGGGCTCTGACTGCAAGGAGGAGCGGTTGCTGGGCATGATGCTCGTCATTTCACAGTGGGAGCGGTCCTGTCCCCACCCACACAGCAAACCCGTTAGCAAGATGCCTCTACACAGCTTCTCAACACTAATGCATAACCATTGCAAAACCATCGAAGGCTTCATATGCAGCCCGCGCTCACCTCGTCTGCTTTGTCAATAACCACCAGTGGCATGTCCGGGCACTGCGGAACCACAGCGATACATCGAATGAAAGCAAATCAAAGAGGTTGACATACGCTCATAGCATATCAGACTGCAGACACCCACCTTATTGCTACTCGTGTGCATGGGGATGTACTCGTCCGAATCAGGGCTCTGCTTCAGGGGCGAGCAATGCCTCGGGCTCCCACAACCTGCCAACCATCCCCAAACTACTCTTCAAAGTGGTCGAACTTCATCATGGAAATACATCATCAAAAAGGAGGGGAGGGGAGGGGAGGGGAGGGGAGGGGAGGGGAGGGGAGGGGAGGGGAGGGGAGGGGAGGGGAGGGGAGGGGAGGGGGGGAGGGGAGGGGAGGGGAGGGGAGGGGAGGGGAGGGGAGGGGAGGGGAGGGGAGGGGAGGGGAGCACCTGATGAGGGGGCGTTGCTATCACTGCCCACCGTCGATTGTGAACTTATCACTGCGTTGCTCGGTTTCTGAGGACGCACAATTACATTCAACCTTAAGCAAACGAGAAGACACATATCAAGCAAAGAAATGCAACCTTAAAAAAAAGAATATAACATTCATGTTCCATGCGAAGTAAAGCAGAGTGATGGCTTGAGCCAAAGTCACAACTATTGCAAGTTACAGGATGAGCGCTGGCAGTGACGCGTGAAGACGCACCCTTCGGCGCGGCCACTGAATCCATTTCTTTCGGACTCCGATGAACACCACACCGGCAATGGCAAGGGCAACGATGCCCAACGTGATGCCGATTCCCAGCAGGAACGACTGCCGACACCCATGACCAGGGAATGCGTCAGTTTAAATGAAAGGAAATGCACGCGAGATGAAAAAA
This sequence comes from Tetraselmis chui, assembly GCA_026401115.1. Classification (NCBI taxonomy): domain Eukaryota; kingdom Viridiplantae; phylum Chlorophyta; class Chlorodendrophyceae; order Chlorodendrales; family Chlorodendraceae; genus Tetraselmis; species Tetraselmis chui. The sequence continues at coordinate 39,812 of JAPMLY010000623.1, forward strand.
GATGAACAAAAAACGTATTAAAAAGTTGTGTCAGAGTAGAATTGAAAGCGGCTGGACAGCCTTACCATTGTCGGGCTTTCCGGGAGCGCTGGTAGCTCTGGGATCCGGTAGACCACAGGTTCACACCCCGAGTAGCAGCTGTCCGGCAACATGAGCTCAGCGGCGCTGCAGTTGGCTGGAAGGTAGGCGTGGCAACCCTCCTGGCCCGAGTTCACCGGCGAGGGCAGCGCCAGCGCATACCACACCTCCAAGGTGGCCCCCATCTACACAGGCGCATAGACGGGTGGATGGATGAGTGCTGTGAGCACGACACTGGAAAAACGACTCAATATGATACTAGAGCGAAGGCCAGAATGAACGCCGTCATTTGGGCAAATTTGTCACCTGGCAGGCGGATTGTTGGCTGTCAGCAATGCGGGTGCCGTTGAGCGCCAGCGCGCCCCAGTTGGACTCCAAGCTGTTCCAGGGACGATCGCCAAGGCACTGCCCCTCCGCCACGGGCTCGGCAACGCAGGTAAACGCCCAGCATGCGAGCATTTCCTTCTCATCGCCCGTTGGTGGCCGATACTCGAGGTCGGAGCCCTGAATGTGCACCTGCGGGAAATGGCATTGACACGGAATGACGTAAAGCAGAGGTGTCCAGATACCTCCGCCTTTTCCACAATGAATGTTCAACGTGCCGTCAGAAGCGCCAAGTGCGGGCGACGTACGTTTCCAGCTGAACTATGCAGTGAAACTCCAAGCTGGAGCATCTCGGGCACATCAGCGCTGTAAATCACATCGAAAATAGACGCGTTGCCGTTTCCACTGACGAAAACGGCATCCGTGGTACTATCTGGGGGCTGGAAAAGAAGAGAGAGCAACAGCATACTGGTTCAAACCACCTACACATAAAGAAAGACACAACGCAGCCACTGGTGAGAGACACGTCCCGAATCCTCACCTGGCATCCGATCATGCGACTGTCGCATGGCATGAAGTTACAAGTATCCAGTACGAGGTTGGAAGAGTCGACCACAAAAGAAGGCCCGCTGGTAAGAAATGGGAAAAGGTGACGAGCCAGTGCAGGCGTTAGTTTAGGAAGCTACCCGAGTTGTCAGTAGTCCGTTTGTGGTAATGATGGGTCTCAAAGCTGTGGCTGCCGCACCTGTCGCCGTCCACGACGATCGAAGAGTTGGCAATTGTGGAAAACGCAGCAGTGCCGCTGGAGTACACAAGAGCACTGGCTGAGCCCTCGACAGCCGCGTCTCCCTCAAAGTGACTGCCAACCGCGGCAAAAAAGGAATCGGTGTTGCAAATAGCGCTGCCACTGCCTGCAAGTACGTGTGGCAATCCGGCGAAGCACAAGCACAACATGCGTTTTCAAAGACGGCGTTGGGAGGACACCATGTAAATCTGTTCGCGAGTGGTGTGTGAGTGTGCATGTGTGTGTGTGTGTGTGTGTGAGAGAGAGAGAGAGGGAGAGAAAGAGAGAGAGAGAGAGAGAGCGGTGTGTGCACGTGTGTGTGTGTGTGAATGCATATGTGATGGAGACATAATAGTGGACGTGTGAGCATTAAAGAGTCGCACCTGTGGCACTATTCCTCTTGAACACACAGCCGCTGCACCACGCCTTTGCACCGCCCTCCAGCAGCAATGCCCCACCGGCGCAGGTCCCCGGGCGCTGGGCTGCTACGCTGACGCTGCTGCTGTTTCTCTCCTGCGCCGTCTACGCGACAGCAAAAAAATGATTCAACGACAGAAACCCTGAATTCGCTACCAGAGCCCTTCCACACAGGAGTGACACCCAGCTTTCAGAAGCAGCGGCAAAGATACCTGAGCCCCTGACTTGCCATCCTCAAATGTCGCGTTCACTGCCCGTAGCATGGCAGCCCCGCGCATGATGATATGGCCACCCCCAATGCCGCTCCCCGACCCAGATATGACTGTTCCAGAAATGACCTGTGACCACGCATTGAGTGTCATTGCCTGGGGGCTCAGCGCAAAGTAGGTAAAGCGTGAGTCTGAGAGCGCGCGCGCGCGAGCGCGCGCGCGCGCGTGTGTGTGTGTGTGTGTGTGTGTGTGTGTGTGTGTGTGTGTGTGTGTCTGTGTGTGTCTGTGTGTGTCTGTGAGTGTGCGAAGAGAGGGCGAGACTACGTGCGTGCTTATTTGTATATCTCGTGTGTGTGTAAGGCAGACGTCCACAAGAAAATCATACCAGCGACGACTCATCATGCAACGCAGCTGCTCCACCGAAGTAGAGGGCACTCCCGCCTGCTAAGTCACCCTCTGAGATGTGGGCAGACGCGAAGGCAGCCATGTAGAGCGCGCCACCGACGGCGGAGGAGGATGACCGGACACCGGTCTCTGAGATTTGTGCGGAGGAGTTTGCGAACATGGCGATGCCGCCTCCGCAGATGCTGGCGGAGTTGTCTTGAAGCGCGCAGCGGTGCAGTGACAGCAGCCCCGAGTGAATGCTGAGTGCGCCACCACAGCCGGAGGTGACGTGGTTGCGAGAAAACTGGGAGTCAAATACCTCGAGAGACACTGCCTGCGTATGACAGACATCAGCCAAGGAAGGTTAAGAGGGATCGTGGGGTGTTTGGTTGACGGCATAGCCAAGGACAAGAGAGGAAAGGGAAAGAGAGGAGCAAGGACAGACAATGAGGCGTGCTTACCTCCTCCACATATATTGCCCCTCCGTCTGTCACAGCGGTGTTATCAGATAGGTCCATCTCCACCAGTGCGACAGAGCCTCCGGATTGAAAGATGGCCCCACCGGCCGCCGCCTGTAGAGATTTACCAAACGATGGGTGAACATAAAGTAGGAAATAAACATGACACAGCATCATTAACTATTCAGATCTAGAGGGTTCAAGCCAAGGACGACATATGTCTATAACCACAGGAGACCCATATGCGGATGTCCCTATAGCAGCAGCGACGCCTAGCCTACCTAGCCCACTCACCGAATTGTTGACTGCAGTGCATCCGTAAAAGAGCACATTAGACAATCCAACCACCGCAACAGCTCCGCCAAGCCCGCCCCCATTCTCTGCCGCCTGAAGACCAGCACACAAGCGCACTGAGCATGGACTGATGCACTGCTGCGTTCCCTACTTATTCCATAAGGGGTGGAGGACTCGTGAGCAATCTCCGCAGCAGGAGCAGAAGCAGCAACAGGAGGAGGTAGATGCACCTGTTCAGTGGAATTGCGAGTCCGCACAGCTTGAAGAAGGTCCGTAAAGCTACGCGCCACAGGTACCTGGCAGCGCAGCAATCAACCCACCAATTTCAATCCATAAGGGACAGGGGGCCCGTATCGATCAGCCGAACACCGTAACACATGTGACAAGAATAGCTTGGTGCGGGACAGAAGCAGAAGCAGTGAAGCTAGGGTCCACAAGGTGGCGAGGATGGGGGGCGCAGGAAGACAAGGAATGTGTGCGTTTGACGATGAGAGGGTGGACAGCTAAGTTGCATACGCACCTGACTCGATGAGGATGAGATGTCCTGCGGGTGGGGTGGACGGGCGGAGTTATTGCTAAATGTGCAGTTGCTGAACACCGCGGTGCTGTTTATAACGGCGATGGCGCCACCGATGAAACCATCTGTGAAGAGTGGAAAACACCCTTCCTTAGAATCTCCCCACTTTGAAAGAACACTACATGAACCAGCTGCGAAGATGGATAAGACACGCTATTCAGGCAAACCTGTGGCTGTATTATCCATAAATGACACTTCAGTGAAGGTCGCCTTGCTGTCATGCAAAAGTATTGCACCGCCACCTGGAACCAGCACAAATCAAATTGTTGAGAAGGGATAGTGATAGGCGATGGGGATGGGGGTAACAGCGAGTCCCACAGCCAGGCAAAGGACACGGTACTTCGAAAACAACACAAGAAACCCAAACACAAGCACAACATGGTCTCTCGGAACGCGTAGAGCCCCACCTGGTGCCTCCCATCCGCTAAACGTTACATTACTGAACTCGACCTGAAAAAGAGAAAAATGATATTAGAGCGCATCCATGCACGCCAGTTTGTGTGTGTGTGTGTGTGTGTGTGTGTGTGTGTGTGTGTGTGTGTGTGTGTGTGTGTGTGTGTGTGTGTGTGTGTGTGTGTGTGTGTGTGCGTGGTTGGGGTGAGAGGGGAGGGAGGGGGGGTTGAAAGGGGGGAAGAGTATATGTGAGAAAGCCAGTAGGAACAGAACCTCTGCTCCATCCCAAGCGAACAGATATCGCTCGCCAGCTGCCTGCGGTGTGAGTGTGCATCGGATGCCTCCACATTTGACTTGCACTGGTCCGTTGGCGTGAGTTATGACCACGCTGCTGCGGCTGCCCTGGTTCACAGCTGCATTGGGGACAAGCCCAGACAAAACGGACGGGGCATTGAGAAGAGAGTTAACTAGCTCATATGAAGCATTTCAAATGAGTAGAAAGAGCGGCGAGTCCCAGCATCAAACCTGTGACAGGGAGAAATTCATCCAGCCCATCATGTTCAAGGCTATCCTCCATGTCAAACCCACCCCCATGCCCATCTTCCGGTACAGGTGCCTCGTCAGGAAAGCCGACAACAGGCAGGCTGCCATCGAAATCCACTTCCCCAAATATGTACTCATCGCTCCCATCCATTGATGGCTCGCGAGTGCCCTGCGTCTTTCTCGCTGCATTAGGGGGGAAATCAACAAAATAAGCTATAAATGCACACATATATATTTTCACTGTGTACAGTATGCATAACAGAAACACACCGTACCAGCTTCCCCTTACATGACCACCCTCATGGCAGATGAAAGCTTCGAGCTCTATGTATGTGTGTGTGTGTATGTGTGTGTGTGTGTGTGGGGGGGGGGGGGCTGCACACACCATCTGATTGCTCTTCCAGCTCCGCCCAGCTGTATTCTTGCCCGTCAATCACCAACAAGACATCCGCGTATTGAGCAGCACCAACAGCATCCGGCGGGCCGGATCTGGCGACCGGTCTTTCAGTCCCCCCCTCCCCTGCGCCCTTTCCAGTCGCAAGCACCAGAAGCAAGCCAGCAACCAGCAACAGGTTCCCCCCCATCCTACTTCGCTGCATTACTGCGACACAATGCACAGCAAGCTCTCTCAGCGCAGCCTTTTCTCAATTCATTGGAGGCCCATAGCATGCCAACACACGAAAAGCACCCTCATCAATCCTGAGTGGACACCTTCCTGTGTGTGTGTGTGTGTGTGTGTGTGTGTGTGTGTGTGTGCGTGCGTGTGTGTGTGTGTGTGTGTGTGTGTGTGTGTGTGTGTGTGTGTGTGTGTGTGTGTGTGTGTGTGTGTGTGTGTGTGTGTGTGTGTGTGTGTGTGTGTGTGTGTGTGTGTGTGTGTGTGTGTGTGTGTGTGTGTGTGTGTGTGTGTGTGTGTGTGTGTGTGTGTGTGTGTGTGTGTGTGTGTGTGTGTGTGTGTGTGTGTGTGTGTGTGTGTGTGTGTGTGTGTGTGTGTGTGTGTGTGTGTGTGTGTGTGTGTGTGTGTGTGTGTGTGTGTGTGTGTGTGTGTGTGTGTGTGCGTGCGTGTTTCCAATGCTGTTGTCGGAACTGAATCAAATACTTGGACAGGCTTTCTTGTCTTAGGTGGCCAAGGAAGAGGAGAAGACAGGGGAGCACTGACCTGGCGCTGCTCCTGAACATTCATGCCACAGTCATGGGCATGACAGCAATCACAAAGGGTATCCCGATCCTGTTCTCCCAGCCACGCCTTTTCTTTGCAACCTGAGAAGGATAAAATGGAAAAAGTTGTGTTACTGCTCCTTCTATGAACTCAGTTGGCTGAGGTCGCGGAATGTCTCTGCGCATTTCACTGCACGCCACGAGCGAAGCCGCATGAGGGGCCGTTCTTTGTCCCCTGGAAGCGGAGCTTGGAGCTAGGCGAGACGCAGTGGCGGGCCCTGTGATGCACTTGCCAAACGGCGTGAAAACAAGTGACTCGCTTTACTGCAGTACACTCCAGTACTCGGAACAGCTCGTCGCTACGGCGGCTTCTCCGCAGCAACGGCGACGAGTCGGTAAGAGGGAGCTAACACAGGAAGTGCGTGCAGTCCAAGCTTACCCCGCCCCCCCCCCCCCCCCCCCCCCCCCCCCCCCTCTTTGCCAGAACCCCAGCGGCCGCAGCCAACCGCCCCCCTGAGCGCTTCTCCCGTTTGAGCAACTCACCGTAGAAGTACGCGCCGAGTCGTACAATACGACGACAAAGTTGTGCCACCTGTCGACTAAGGGCTGCTTCGCCGCACTGCTCGCTCTTTAAAAATTGCAAGGTTAACTTTCTTAGGATGCACAGACCCCGGGCGTATCTTGACAATCCACAAGTGCACCCCTTGCGCTGGCGTCTCCTTGCAGGCTCATGCGGGCGGCAGGTATGAAGTGTGGAAAGTGGACTGCTGAATGCCGCTTCGCTAGTACCTTTACCTGTACCTACAGAAAGTCGTGGATATACCCCTACCCGTCGCCCGTACGGTACCTGCGGGTACCCGAAAGGTAGCCGTTTTCACTGGCACGTGCTGGGCGACGACTAGCTAGACATGCTGCATGCCGGCGCATGTTGATGATTTAGCGACTGGGAGTCACATTGTGCCAAAGATGATATAGCCTGTTTACATTTTATATAAACAGGCACTAAAACACATATTTAGAGCTGTAATTTCCTATTCAAAAGGTGGAGTGGGCGCTTGTGATTACTTGTTCCATGGCGTGGCGCGTGCATTCGTGGTCATATCCCGGGTTTGCGATGTTAGTGCCGTGCCATGTATGTGTGGGTGTGTTCGAAAGGAGTTCGAAAGGTGTTCGTTTGTTGAGGGGGTCGGAGCGGAGTTCGGTTTGTGTGTCGAATGTACTCCGCAAGGCATAGAGATGGTCCTCACTAGTGGCCCAGCGGCTGCGTGTGGTGGTGGCGGTGTTGGGTGAGTGCATGTGTATTTCCGAACGTGTGCCGAGTCTTGTGATGAGACGGTAGACCTCTTCTTCGAATGTGCGGTGGGTGGGGTCAGGGCGGATGAGTTGGTAGAGGCGTCGGATGCGTTGGCCCGACACGGTTGTGAATGCGTGGCCGTTCGGGGTGTAGAGAATGGTTGTTTCTAGAAGGGCGGGATGGGTGTGTATAGTAAATTTGCCTGTGGGGAGCATGTCGAGGTCGGGGTTGATGGGGACATGGTTGAAGATGATGAGGGGGTGAGTTTAACAATTGTTAAATTTGGTGAGGGTTGTGGGTCCGGAGGGGGTCGCACTAGTGGTGTCGTGGAGTTGGAGGCAAGGAGCCCATTGGACGTCATGTAGGCGAGTGAGGTCGTGACTATGGCCTTGTTCGCACCAGTCGCATCTCCATGTGGCAAGAGCTTGAGTTGGGCGGCAATGGAAGTGGACGGCGGAATGCTGGCATGTACAACATGGGGTGATGGGATTGAAGGGAAGGGAGTCGTGGCAAATTGAGCATTACGGGGCGAGCCAGCCGGAGATACGCCACGCTGTTGGAGAGGGGGTCATGGTCGGGTCAATGTACTTGCCTTCGGTCACGGAGTTGTTCTTGGCCCAACCATCCATGTATTTGACATGGAGGGGAGACAAGATGCAGCTAGGAGCGGAGGCAGACCCTTTGCGGAGGCTGTGACACGTCCATTTAAAACCGGCAGGGGGTGTAGCGTGGACGGCTGACTACGCGTGCTCAAGCCATGCCGAAAGTGTTGCTGCCGCTTGCATGTCCGCGGAATTTCCAAAAGGGGAGAAGTTATAGATAGCGGACGGGGGGGGGGGAGTCAATTGTAGTGATTGGCGGAGAAGGCGGCACGATTGACGAGGTAGTATTCCAAGAGGTCGGTGAGTAGGGGGTTGGCTGTGATGGGGTTGGACAACACTAGTTTAGTGGCCTCGTCGCGCCTATGGTCGCCTTTAGACTTTCGGATGAATATGCAGATTAGTCTAGACGGGCGATCGGCGGTGAGGTCGCCCGCTTGGCAGCGCACGACAGCCTCGGCGCGGTAGAAAACCGAGTAATTCATGCATATTGCCAAGGAAGCTCGAAAGAGGGAGAGTTGTGATACCGAAGCCGTGGTCCAACTGAGTTTGTGTCGAAGTGCGTCTGCTGCGTCTAAAATGAAGACGGGCAGTGGGGCAGGGAAGGGTTATCGCGTGTTTGCCGCGGCGAGCAGGGACTAGATCCGCCATTTTTTTGTTGGGTTCGGATCCATGAGTACTTGAAAAGTGAGTACTTCTAAAAAAGGGATCCGGATCCCGCGATTACCCGTGATTCTAGGGTTCGGATCCCGAGATTACCTGTGATTCTAGGGTTCGGACCCCGTGATTACATGTGATTCTAGGATCCGGATCCCGCGATTACCTGTGATTTTAGGGTTCGGATCTAGCGATTACTTGTAATTATAGGGTTCGGATCCAGCGAGTACCTTTGTTTTCGGTTCCGGAACCGAGTACATGAGTACTTTAAATTTTTGGTTCCGTTGGATTCGTTGGGTTCGCGATTCCAACAAGTACTCGAAGTACTCATGCAAATTGATATGAATTGCGATTTTGGGGGAAATTTGTACTTCAAACTCAATTTTTACATCTCTACATTCTTTACTAGTTCTATGTGCCTGCTCATGCTTGGATCCCATACAGTAGACTTTGACTGAGGTATCATGAATACCCTATCTGAATTCCCAACAAGCTCCTCTTCTGTACGTTGGATAGCAGTCGATGACAAGCTCTTCCCTGATCTAGACGGTCTACTACTTCCCGCTTGCCCCGCCATTGTTGCTAACTATGATAGGAGTTGGATGTGGACGGGCAGATTATGGTGGATTTCAAGCGCGTACGCACCGTTTAACTGGCCCTTGGGTGGGCTACAATCGATTCAAGGCTGCGGAATGACAACAATAAGGGCTATTGAACCAATCCTAGACATGCACCTTAGCAGATTTGCATTGCCAAATACCTCCCAAAAAGACAGCGTGTCACTTCGGGCCACCAGAAAATCGTGAGATACTCGGAATCGTGAGTACTAATTGGGTATCGCGATTCCACATCGTTTTGCGAGGATGAGGCAGTCGCGATTACCGCGGATCCATTAAAGTACGATGAATACCGGATCCAACAATTACTTACAATAACTGGTACCGGATCCTACGATTACTTACAATAACTGGTACCGGATCCAACGGTTACTTACAATAACTGGTACCGGATCCAACGATTACTTGTGATTCTAGGGTCCGGATCCCGCGATTACCTACCGAACCTAGGTTCGGATCCAGCGATTACGTGTGATTCTAGGGTCCGGATCCCGCGATTACCTGTGATTCTAGGGTCCGGACCCACGAGACCGAGTCCGAACCCGAGTAGTCTCGGGGATTCGCGGCTCCGTAGGATCCGGATCCAGTCCTTGGCGGCGAGTCGTTCTTGCCGGATTTTCAAGCCGCCTCTCCCCTCAGCGAGGAGCTCGCCCAACGCTACTGGGGGCTATTCATAGTCACGCAGAAATCTGTTGTCTAATGAATAGTTGGATGGTAGTGACGAGGCGGCGACGGTACCTTGGAGGCTTAACCATGCCGTGTAGCGGACCATAGTTATTGGTGTCGCATGGAGGGGGTGAATGTGTCCTTCGTTGCAAAAGGCGAAGAACTATCGTAGATCGTTGTCGTATTTCACGTAGGTCGAAGAAGCGAGCGAGCTGATGAGTTGGATAAGGCCCGCGCGTCCGAGCGTGTTGGTGCCGAGCAACTTGCTGAAGTGTGTGGCCATTGTTGATGTCCACAACGCGTTGGTAGTGTGAGTGCTGAGGCGGTAGCGACGGGGTCCCATGAGGTAGCGGGGTGTGGCAGGCGGTGGTGCTAGAGCGATAGCCATGGGACGTGTTGTAGCGCGGATGGACTGTCCTATAGCGCCGCGGTGGGTGTGTAACCATGCCGGCGTTGTAGCCGAACGATCACGATGCTCCACCCGGGCCGTCCCACCCGCTCGCGAGAGTCTAGCTGACCGGGAAACAAGAGGTTGTCCGCAGGGGGGTAGTGAATGGTCTCGGAGGCATTATGGTGTAGTTGCTTGAATCACGGCTTGTTGGACCAGTAGGGGGCGATGATCGTGGCTGCTGCTCCACATTAGCTAAGTTTTGCTGCGAGGAGTGGGAACACGTTCCCAAGGGAGTGCATTAGTTGTTTTCGCGTTGCCATTTCTCGTCCGGCAGGTGTAGGCAATCGACGTCCTCGTACTTGGGGTCGCGCCATCGAGCCTTGAAATGCGGTACCTGCGTATTTTCCATGGTTGCGAAACGGTCCATAAAGTGCGGTCTCAAGGTATGCAGTAGGTAGGTGAAATTTTGCCATTCGTCCCGGTCGAGGTCGTTGCTGATGGATTCCGCCCAATTGTTTGCGGTTGAGCGGATCTAGCGGGGTCAGATTCGAATGTCCTTGGTGTCCATCTTGTACCACAGATGGCGTAGTTGGGTCATCATGACTAGGAAGCGGTTACTACCGCGGTGTTGTCTTCGTGTAGAAGGACTTTGTGGCCGCGTAGCTGTGGAAGGAATGATTCGATCGCGTGGCATACAACGGGTAGTTCTTTCTAGGTAATGTGTAGGTTGCGAGCCGCGTCGTACCATAAACCACGGGCTTGGAAACGTAAGTTATCGTTGAGAACGGCCCTTCATCCGTAGTCTCTGGAATCTGCGTGGATGTAGCCGGTCTCGACGTGCTTTAATATCGAGCGCATGTTGTGCTTGGTCGGTACCGTGAGCCATCATTCGAAGTCGCGTCGAAGCTGGTGGGTGAGGCGAACACGCCCCCCCTAACCGGTGCGTATAGCAAGGACATTGTGAAGCTCGCGTAGAAAGAAGCGGGTGAAGGCGATGGCAAGGTAGAGGAACTGTGCTTTCCCGGCGAGGGCGGCAACTTGCCGAGCTGGTAACTATCGAGCGTTCGAGGCCGCACGGCCGAGTAGGGAGGAGGCACGCCGGGCGAGTGTGCGTAGCTTTATTTCGTGTGGGGCTGGAGCTTGATGGTCTGCCCCAAGTGGTTGCCTACTTGGATGGGAGTCCAAATGCCTTTCTTGGGGTTGCGAAGGTGGCGGGAATGCGAAGGTGGCGGGAATGGGAGCAAATCGGCGCGAGCGGACAAATCGTTAACTGGATCCGCCATGGGGTGTGGGTCAAGTTCAAACACGGTCTTCGACCACGACCTTTTAACCACGGAGTCTCGATGATCGACGCTATCCTTGCACAACAATCTTTCCTAGCTACAAAACTACCATATTTGGAAGCGCGGACACAACTCTTGCTTGGTGCCCCGCATGTTCCTAGTCCTCAAGTCGGGTGACAACTAGTGGCGCCTGATCATCGACCTTCGTCAACTCAAGAGCTAGTGCTTGGACTTCAACATGACTTGCGAGACACTAAAACATCTCCGCCACCTATCCCGCCCACTTGACTACGTCGTCTTCCTCGACATGGCGGACGGCTACTACCCACCATGCATCCGTGAAGCCGATCGCGACTACTTCCCCGTCAACTACCGAGGCGAACCATGGCACCTAGATTGCCTCCCCGTGGGGTGGTCGGGCTCAGCTTACTAATTTTGTAAGCTCACCCATGTCATCAACAACCACCTTGAACGGCCAACAAGTCTCGGCCCTGCCAGCCCCACCCCGATTCAACGACCATCACGTTGACTCTTGCGCAACGCTAGGTGGCGCGACGCCCGGCTACTCCCCTACATGGACGACTTTCTGTTACTTCCCCACTCCTACACCTCCGCGGTCCTCGTCCGAGCCCGCGTGGATACCCTACTCAACCGGCGGCGCATGTAGTGAGATGTAGATAAACATAAATCTGCGCGGCGGGCCACACCATAATTTCTTGAGAGGTGGCTTGCGCGAGTCCGTTGCTTTGGTGCTGGGGTTGGCTCGGGCTGTGGTGGCGCTGCAAATGTGGCTACGAGCTTGCGGAGGTCGGCCGCCGCCTTCTTTGCCTTGGCATCCGGGCCGGGTGGCCGGTCGGGTGTGATTTTAGCGAAAATTGCTCGAGCAACAACTTTGTTGGCGGCATGTAGGCCGACTTCCAGCGCGCGGTCGGCGAACGCTTGGCGTAGCGCATCCAGTGGGCCCGAGACCGCGGTAGGACGGGGGCGGCGAAAACGCCCGTGCGCGAGCTCGGCGAATACGCGATCCGTGTCCGTGCTCGCTTGTCCGCCCTTGGTGAGGCGGACGAAGCCAAGTCGATTACGGGAGGCCTCCTACATCGATGTGTGCGTGCGATGACCCACTCGGATGAGGGTAAGTAACGCCGCATGCACCGGTGATAGAGTTGGTCCGGCTGACAGCGGGTCCATGCGCTCGCTAATTGCCGTGTTGGCGTAACTGTCGAAGAAGGCATAGCATCCGATGTATAGGTACTCGTCGTTGGCTGATTGTCTCTTCTTTTCGCTTCGAGCGCGCACGGCGTCGTCCGTGAGAGTCCACATGTGGGGCTCGTCGATGTCGGGCGGGGGGCGCTCAAGACCGGACGGGGTGATTTGCCGTAGTAGGCAAGGTCGACGAACTCTAGCTCGGCAGAGTCGGGGTCGTCGTGCATGTGGTCGATAAGGTGGCTTTGGGGCCTCCTTACCACCCTCCGACGTTGGTGTCGTGTCAAGGGATATGGATTGCTTTTCACGCGTAGTAGCTATGGTGGCTGCTCCTCCTTGGAGCTAAGCATCTGAGGCAGCGTTAGCCGCCAAAAACTTCCTAGTACTACGTTTTTCGGAAACAACAATTGTTGTACGAATCTGTTTTGTTGTTTGCGGCTCGATTGAACCGGCGGGGACGTCGGCTACTAGCGCGAAGGTCGATTGCTCCGGTTGTATGATGCGGGGCTGCGTCACTGAACGAGGGGAATTGTCACGTGACGCTCGAGTGCACATGCGTCGATGGTAAGCTTACACCGTGATTGACTACTATAGTCGAGACTGTTGTTCGTGCGAAGCCTAGATTAGCTGAGCACGGAGGCAAAGAGTGTTCGGCTCTTGGCGAGTTCTGGCTTATGAGGCAAGGGCTAGCTAGAGCCGACCGTTGGGAAAGTTATCAAGTGGTTGGTTGCGCCCTACTGCCAATACAAGTTAGTTTTCCCGGAGGTACGACGTGCCGTGACTAACATTTACATTAATCGGGGGGTCACTGTCCCGTACACATGGGAATCCGGTTTGCAAACCTTTAGATTTATGTGACGAGTATAGTCATGCAACAATACGTTGCATGACATTGTACTCGTTGCTAAATCCAATTCGTGCTTTTCTATCAGAAGGACGTACAACGTGGGTACGTCGCTACTGCAATTTAGCGAGGATCCTGATGAGTTATGTACTACCTCCCGGTACGCACAAGTACACACAGTAAATCTTACTAGTCAGACGACGCACCGAGCGAGGTTTCCAATGGAAAATGAGATTCACTAAGCTGGACGAGTCACGTCGCTAGTTTGATGATGACGGTTGGAAAGCCCTAGCACCTGACACGAAGACCAAGCGAGAGCAAGTGCAAGCTAGGTAGGCGGGAAGCTACTTAAGCCAAGTGCAGTAGGGGGAGGCGACCAAACCTTTTAACAATTCCTTTCTTCGATCACAAGATAATGTTAAACACTGACCATGAAACATCTTCTCATCTCTCCCTTCATTTGCCCTTCCACCTATAGAGACAACAACGACAGTCACAATCGAACATGTTTGTGTGTGCAATTAGCTCACAAAAGACCAACTGCCACATTAAATCAATCCGACCAAAACATATACTAACCTTGAAGCCACCGCCCGCATGTACATCCTCCGCCACACCCACACTCCGATAGCTAATACCGCCAAACATGGAGTCCTTCTAGCCCGCGCCGCCGCGGACGGAGTGGACTTCTCTTATCGCGGAAAACATCACTCACCAATTCACACACAAGCAAGATTTCACGCGGGGGGTACACAACACTCGCCTCCTCATATTTAACCCCTCCCAACATACGCTGCCGGGTTTAGGGTTTTTAAAATAAACCCTAAACCCCCTTGTATGGTCGATTCACTGGCAATGGCCATATGGCAAGTAACTGCCCCTCGATGTCCGGCCTCCGGTAGGACAGAGAAAGTAGTGCTCTCCAATTTCTTCTTCTCCAACTTATTACTCGAACGCAATAATGGAGGTCGATGGGAAACGGACCATCACCACGGAATTCGGTCATAGATAAGCCCATTAAGACCTTCACCACCCCCTCCTCCCATTGAACATCAAACCCCTCGACTGCCCTCCCCCCGCCCCGCCCCCCCCTCCACACACACACACACACACACACACACACACACACACAACCCACAGGCCTACATGCATGGTCGTCGCCGACTAAGGCACCCCCCTTCACTCCATCTCTTCATGCCCCGATGTCGTCCCGGAAGACCTTTCACCGCCCTCGCTCAAACCCCCCGCACACAAATTTGACTTTATTCGACTCCTCTAATCCAGATTTGTAGGAAATACCGATGCCCATCTTCATTTCCAGCATTTGGACTAGATGTGTATACGACAACGTCTGACTTGTAATTAGTTTCCTGGATTAATGTTAATTTGCTTTTCTTAAGCGTGACATAGCTGTCTTTGCTTGTAATCCAAACTGGCCACTACGTTTCTTGGATCTACGGCGGACTTCCTCGTCGGCGACCCACGCCCGATGGACGCCACAATGATGCCCTCCATATCAGGCTTAAGGTGGATGGACTTCTGACGGGCGTCAATTCTGTGAGGATAATGTGCTTAAAGGCATGGGTCGTCCACTTCAATACAGTCTAGTGAAGTGACTTCTTCTACTATAGCTCGTGCAGAGCAAACGTACTGCTGTAAAAGTCAGCTATTGCCGTTTCGTTTTATTCCCTTCTGTCCCCCGAGTCACGACTTTTAGATCAAAATGATAGCGGCAACTGCAACCGGCGCCTTCGCCTTCGCCCCCCTCTTGGTAAACCCTCCATGCTCCAGGCGCACAGGCCAGAGACGGGGTCACTGCATTACGGCAAAGATCGACGGGGCCTCTAGTGCGTCGCGCAGAACACAGGTAGGCTGGTACAAGCGCGCTGTCGTTCATGGCGGTGTTCGGCGAATTGCGACATGGCACACCTAAAAGTTGCAGAATCAGAAGTTGTCCTGCATCCTTCGCGTACATGGCACAGGCTCGGAGCACTGCTGTTGGGAACGCCGATACGACGGCGACGGCAGCGAAGCCAAGCATAGAAGCACGCCTGGCGTCCTTTCGGCGACAGACGCCGGAGGAGCAGGTACAGTCGGCACGCCGCGTTGTCTTTCGTCCCTTCATCAGTGCCCAACAAGTGACGCAGTGACGCAAGTCTGATTTCCCCCTCTTTGTGCCACATACCGTGACTCGGCACTCATCGACAGGCAGAGTTTGAGCTCAATGTGCGCGGAGCTGTACCGCCATGGCTGGCGGGAAGCTACGTTCGCAACGGGCCTGGCGACCTCGACGGTGCTATGTTTCCCCTTCTTATTTTTATTTCCCGACTTCTAACTCCCACGACACGCACCCTCCCCTTTCTTCACGGACAGCCCGTCCCCTCAATCAGCCCGCCAGTTTCTAAACCCCGTCGGTTTCGAATGCTTGTCGACGCCAGGGATGCGTCACTTATTTGACGGCTACGCGCTGCTGCACAAGACACGCATCCAGGACGGCCGTGTCTTCTGCATGCACAAGTTCCTCGACAGCGAGGCATACAAATACAAACGGTGCGCGCGCGTCCGTACCTCCTTCCTTCCCTTCCATCTCCGCCCTGTGCTGTCGTTTTGTACGGTGTATGTGCTGCAGCTGTCTTCTGTGCGACGCTTTCTCAGACGACCCCCATCCACCCCCCACTGCTCAGTGAAACTGGTAAGATGCGTTGGCGCGAGTTTGCGACGCCCGTGCAACACGCCGACCCCTTCAGCGTCCTCCGGATGGTGGGTGAGACGGCGATGGGCGTCTTCGGCAGCCTGGCAGGGGTGACGGACAACGCATCCGTCAACATCGTGCCCTCCCCTACCCCCGGTCGCGCCCTGGCTCTCACAGGTGCCCCTTACCCCACACCCACCCACAATCACTAGACTGCGTGGAATTTTTAAAACTCTGAAAGTTGGCCCATTCTCATCACTAACCTTCGCAAGAGATGGTCGGTATTAAGCGTGTATCTTGTCGCGTTGTAGAGACTGTTGCTGGGACGTATGAGGTCGATCTGGAGACACTGGATACCGTCCGCCAGGTCCCCCTTCACTGTTACCCTCTCCTTCGCGCTCGCTGTTGCATTCTATGCGCATTCATCCCGCAACCGTGCGCACCACGGAGTTGCCTTGAGGTGAAAAGGGGCTGTGGTTTTGGTAGGTGACGTATCCAGACTCTGTGCCAGGCAGCCTCACCACTGCACACCCGAGGCTGACCGCTGACGGGAGCATCATCAACATCACAAGTGAGGTGAGGTTATAACGCAGCACGGCAAGCTGCGTTGCTGTGACCTTTACGAGCAACGCGACCTCAGTACCTCACCATTCCTCCCACGCATGGGTTGCTGCTGGGGGTCGATGGTGACGGTGTGGATGCTTGGGTGGGGGGGTCTGCAGGTGATGAAGGGGTACCATGTGTACCGTCAGCAGCGCGGCTCCCTGAAGCGCGAAGAGATTGCGTACATCCCTCACCTCAATGGAGCCACCCCCGCTTGGATCCACGACTTTGCCGTCAGCAAGAACTATGTCATCATCACTGAGAGCCCCTTCTTCTTCAACCTCTCTTCCATCATGACCGGTAAGTCTTCCCACTCCACGAATATATACGGACACAGAAATACAGGAGCACCCACGCACAGGAACACACACAGTCACACACACACACACACACACACACACACACACACACACACACACACACACATACACATCACACTCACGCACACACACGCACACCAACACAGACGAGCACATGCACACACTAGCACGCATACACACACAAGCGAGCGCAACACACCGACGCAGGCATGCACGCATGCATACATACACACACACGAACGTACGCGCGCACACCCACACACCCTCACACCCTTTTCTCTCTCTCTCTCTCACACACACACACACACACACACACACACACACACACACACACACACGAACCTACGCTCTCGCGCGCATGCACGTCTTCGCCGGCAATCTCATCATGGCCCTTCGCATTTTCTTTCTCCGTCACCTAGACAGACCCTGTCCTCCGCTTACTTTTTCATGATTTTCCCCCTTATTCACTGTACCTACCTATATCAGGTGCGCCCACCGACTATGTGTTTATGGACTGGAATGGAGAACAGCCCACGCGGATGCACCTGATCCACCTTGAAACGGGGGAGGTCACCACCAAGGTGAGCCCCGCTGCAAAGAATGGTAGGGTCACCCAATCATATTCCATTCCGGTGCCCCTGCCCTCCCTTCCCATGTCTTTCCACACATGCCTCTTTCACATTCCAGACGAGCTTACACAACCTCCGCTGCCCACCCACCCAACACAGGCTGCCCCTGCGCTGTGGGCCTTCCATTTCCTCAATGCATACGAGAGCGACGACGGGCGGGAGGTGTACCTGGATATCGCCAAGTTCGAGACCCCAAAGGTGGAGACATTACATCATCTCTGTCCTCTACTGCGCAGCCTCTTCCTGCTGCTTCATCTCTACCCCCATCCCTCCCCATCGCGTGCGGCTGTTGAGTTCCGAGGAAATTGACCCGGCGCGCCTCTGCACAGGTGTTGAACCAACTCAGTCTGACCAACTTGATGAACCTGGATGCTGAGGACCTTGACGCCAGCCACCCCGAGCGAATGACCATCCGGATGGGGCCGGGTAGCAGCAAGAGCATCTCGCCACAGGTGCTCAACGTGCATCACGCCCCTCAACTATTTCAATGCACGCACACTCACACATCGCGCGTACTTATCGCCACGCTGCCCCCAACCCCCTGACCCCTCTTTAAGGACATCCGCAAGCTCATCAAGCATGACAATTATGGCAGCTACTGCGAGTTTCCCACCATCAACACGCTGTATCGCTGCATCCCCTATCGCTACGCCTACTGCATCGGTGCCGTGCGCCCCTCCAACATTGCCAATGCCCTCGTGAAGGTGCGTCCTCCCCCCCCCCCCCCTCTCCTGTCGCACGCATCCTCAACCCTCCCACATGCGAAGCATCCCGACGCAAGCGCAATGCTGACAACGGACCAGTGCGCTGACGCCCGCCTGTGTTGCCTCAGCATGACGTGGAAGAAGGGGAAAGCAAGGTATGGCACGAGGCGGGCTGCGCCCCTGGAGAGCCCACATTTGTTGCTCGCCCTGGTGAGGCTGCCATCCTCCTCCCCCTCCCTCCATGTCTGTCAACACCACTTCCTTGCACTGATCCCTCGTCCTCATCCCTCTTTCCCCACTCCATCCTTTTCTACCTACCCACTTCCACCTTTCGCCTATCCTGTCCTCAAACTCCTGAACGTCCAGCCCTGCACCCACCCTTCCTCCCGCTCTCTCCCGTGTTTTACAACACGACTGGTTTATTATCCCACTGACTGCAGTTTCTCACCCGAAACATCACGCACTCAGAGGGAAGACTCGGATACCTTCGTTTGTTTAGGGTTTGGTGTTGAAATGCTTAGGTTTTATAGGCCAGGGGTTTTGAAAGCCGACCATTTCGCATGTGCTTAGTTAACTTGCCACGTTGGGTATGCCTCATCCAGACAAATTCACCGTAGTACCTCTAACGTTATATTTGGGTTTAGGCTGTCCTCCCCTGTGTACCCCCCTTATTACCTGTCTCCCGTCCTCCACCGCTCGTCCGCCTCCTCCACCACGTTGCCCTCTTTCTCCCCGCCCTACTCGAGAGGTGGGTGAAATCCCCTCCATTTTCCGAACCAGCCAGCCCGGTTATTTGGCTTCTATCCTGGCACGCAAGCCTTCACTTTCTGGTTGTGAAACTTGGTGCGTTTCAGGGTTGAGGCGTTTTAGGGTTTGAGATGTGGAATCTGTTCATTTTTAGCCTTTTGTAGCCTTTCTTCACTGTTCCACGGATATTGTAAGTAAGTGTGTTCTTCACACCTGTACGGGAGTTATGCAAACCATTCCCCCCTCTGTCCTCATACCCCCCTCCACCTTCTTTTGTTTCTCCCGCTGTCCCCCTCTCTGACCGAGAAGTGCTGTCCTCGGCGTAGGTGCGGTGGCGGAGGACGACGGGGTGGTAATCTCTGTTTGCGCGGGGTCAAACGGACGTGCATTTGTGCTGTTTCTGGACGGAGCCTCATTCGAAGAGGTCGCACGCGCGGAGCTGCCGTACGGGCTGGCGTACGGGTTTCACGGAAACTTTTTCCGCTCCACTCCCTCGAAATAAGCGACGGTCCTTCGACCGCCTCAATGGGCAAGCGTGAGCAGTTGTAGTACGACCTCGGGGTGCAAATGGGGTAAATGCAACGTTTAGAGCACCTCTGAAGATCAAATCGCAGTGTCGATTCTTACTACAGCTCGACCGCGAGCGCAACGCAAAGCGGGCCGAGGCCGAGGGACTGCGATTTGTGTGAGGTAGGTAGGTAAATTCGCGATTTCCTTATGTGTCGGTAGGCAAAGTCGCGGGGAAACGTGCGTATTTACAGTCGTAGTAGTTTGTCTTTTGCAAAACACGATGTTGTGTTTCGTCTACCAGCTTGCGTCGTTCCGGATTTTAGAAATGTGTGCCTCTTTCAAAGTCAAAATTTTATGGGGCTTGAAGTCGAAACTACCCAATATCGGAGGTGGTATTAATGTCATCGGGTGGAATCCTGTCGAGGGTGTATTCTGCACTCCCGATCTTTGGGTCAACGTGCTATCGCCAGTGCGTATTCTAGGTTGTTTAGTTTGGGACGAGAGGCCGAAGTCGCATTTCCGCGAACTGTGTTAGCACTTTGTGTTGAAGACAAGTCACTCGATGTTTCTCATGTCCGTGACGATCCTTTGCCCCTTACTTTCCTACTTGTCGGGCTCAGCCAATTGGCAATCGATCAAATTCTGCACTAGACACTCGCAGCAAAGCACTCATCAACAAAGTGGTGCACTAATCTTTGCCCACATTAGTTAAAATTGATTACAAGCAGAACAGCAAGAGCACGGATTTGGAAAAAGGGAGGGGAAACAAAACTCTAATCATTGCCCACATAACTCCGGTGGGGGGGTTGGGGGCCGGTTGGCGCCGATGGCGGCTGAGTTGGTCGATCGCTTGTCTATTTTGGTGGCTGTTCGTCGCTTCCCTGGCATGGGTGCCGCTGACTCTCGTTCCTTGCGCTCTCACAGTTATGTCCGTATGCAACATTTTGTTCGATCTACTTCTGTTCCGTTTCGGCGTTTTTTGGGGGATGTGCGACGTGAATTCATGCAACGTCTTTCTGCTGCTCTTCATGGCACTCAGGGTTCCTATCTCCGCGACGCTTTTCAGGAGGGCAGTGTTGGTGCTGTGGCATGCCTTCCTGTTCCTCGGGCTTAGGTTTTTTCCTCTTTTCTTCTTTTTGCTTGGTGGCCTCCACTGCTTTTTCTTGCAATTGTTTTTTATATAATCCATATTAAAGGCCCATAATTAGTGACGCGGGTTCGAATGTACACTCCTCCACAAAAGTATGGACAAGTTTCGCACCTTCGCGAGTAGAAAATGTAACCATCGGTCGATTTTATTGACAAATATCCTGAAATCCCAGGCAATGCGTTTGCGCGCAAAATGGAATGCGCCGACAAGTGCGAGGGGCGAATTCGAGCAGTGCCGGGCTTGTGTACTTGGGGTTATCGCGCCCGCACCCGTGCGGCACGCTCTTTCAAACAGTCGCCGTGCTGGTCAGACGAAAAGAGTAACGGGCGCACAACGCCGCAATATGAACGCGGATGCGACGGTCGCGCAAATATTATGCATAGGCGACGGAGGGAGGAGGTGTTGGGCAGGCCGCTGTGGGGGAAACGCACGAAATCGCGAATGTAAACTTACCATCGATACGCCCACAACCCAAGGGCAGCAAGCCGCTTTCGGCCACAATGTTTAAGCGATCATAACTTACTCATGTATGATCAAAACTTTTTATAACAGGTACCGTTGGACGCGTCTTTTCAATGCGCGTCGAATGCACCTACTCCGGAGTTCAAACACCCACAAATCGATTTGTTATGAATTATATTAATTTACGAATTATTCCGGCAAAGCTGAGCCGCAGTGCCAAGCAACACCCATCGAAGTCGGCTCACCTCCTGAGACGATTTGTGCGGGGTTTGTCGATATATGTTTACCAATTCTTCATTCCTATTGACCTCCGAGCCTAATTCCCGACGCGTGCCACGCGTGGGGTGGGTGTGGTTGGCACAAGCACATACCCAAGCATTCCGAACACCACCGTCAACGTGATGCGTCCCTAACGGCCAAGTTGGACTTCGCCCCTCCCCTAAGACAATCGCTCTCGCATGTTTACAACGTGCAGTGTTTATCCAAACCTGCGTCATGTGCGTTTTTGCTCGCTTGCTTTCCAAAAAATCACCCGTGCCAGCGGCGTGAACTTCCGTGCTCTATTCACACACCCGCAAACCAAACCTCGCGCATTGAACACGGCACCCATGCCTCCAAACCCCCTCCAAAAAGCCCCCAAAAATACGGTTATGTGGAACACGGAGAAGTATGCAGCTTGGTACGAGCGCTTGGGCAATGCCCAAGCGTGGCGCTCAAAATGACGTGTGTAGTTCATACAATTTCCCGGGAATTTATGGGCTTACACTCTTCCCATAAAGTCCGTTACTAGTGAAATAGGGCCTTTCGCCTAGGGCGGGTGCTTACCATGTAGGGTTTCTAGGGTTTAGCTGTACTTTAGCTCGTTGAAAAGGCGGGCCGAAACTTGTATTAACGGTGAGGCTAAGGGGGAAGCGGGGCACAAATGGGGCCCGTCACGGCTACGATCTGACGTATTAGGGTTTGCGGCCCAACCCCGATTTCGGGGTATACCCTGATTCGGGCGCCCCGGAATTCGGATTTGCCACACTTTGGCTCGTGAAAAATCCCGAAATGGGCGACACAACATGCGGTTTTTATGATCCCAGCATGTTGTCCGCAAACATGGGAGCACGTGGGTGTGATGGCATGTGCCGTTAATATGCTTGACGTGGGTGGGCTCGGGGCCGGAAACCCACAGCTTGGGAGGCTTAAAAAAGCCTAACTTCGCCGTACACTGTCCGATTCGAGCAAACTAAGTTGCAAGTGCAAGCCCTTCCCCCAAGTAAATATAAGTTTTCAGCTTAATTTACGCCTACCGGCCGGTTTTCGCGTCAAATCCGCCGTCCGATGTCATCCAAGCCCTCGTACAGCCAAATAAAGCTTTTAGGGTTTCAAAATCTGCCACATTCGCGCGGGGCTAGCAACCCCCAGACAGGTGGTACCCGCATTCCCGCTCCGCTAGTACGCTCAACAATCAGCGCTCTATATTTCTTCTATTCACGGCGTTGCCCCTTTCATGCCCCATGATGGCATGGTGCCGTGCCCTTTGCCGCCGGCCAGATGAAGGCCCGTGCTAGGGTACTTTGAAAGCTCCCCGCCATTTTTCACGCCCGGCGATGCGCAAGTTTCTCAGGCCAACGATCCGCGCGCCAGGGTGCTTACACTCCAAGTCAACTGCCCCTCAAGCCCAATAGGCCCCCAGCCCGTGCTCCTTGGTGGTATTTCCGGGCACGTGGCAAGAAAACCCAGTGCACACGACATGCCATTCTCGGTGTCGCCGCTTTGTAGACGGCCGGGCGCAACACAGTCGGCGGATATTAGTGCAATTGTGCAAACATGCTGAGAACCCAGTGTCGAGTAGTCTCCCGGCTTGTCGCGACACTACGTGTGCCGAGCCACGCATAGAGGCGTGCATAACATGCACATGCACGAATTTCGGCCCGCAAAATATGGGCCGAAAATCCAACGTGGGTGCCCACAATAATTGGGGCGTGCCGGTAAAGGTGCTCACGTCAATGAACAACGCGTCGTGGTGTGCTGTTCGAAAATCATTATTCTACCCCCCAATCGAGTTGCATGGCCATCGCGGCAGTGCGTGGCGGGTAATTAAATACGTGCCGCTAGTAACGGACTTTATGGGAAGAGTGTAATTCGACAAACTCCACCGACATCACCCGCTTCAAGTTGAGGTCTAACCACCCCGGATGGCGGCTTACTGCTTGCTTCTCGGCTCTCCTATAATTGGGTGGTACTCGGGTATCGTCGTGCTTGACGTGGTGAGAGGGGAGCGTGTTCTTGACTAGCTCATGCTTAACATAATGCATGTCCGGAATTTTGTGGAGGAGGGTAATGATCCGGGGATGGTATTATTATACCGCTCAGCTATCCCCGGGTTTCGGGTCTGTTGATTCAGTGACTGGGGGTAGCGTGAGGGGTTAGGGCTGCAGGTAAGTGCCGGGTAGTTAGGGTTTCCCTCCCTGCTTGTCTCTTACATGTACACAGTTTAAGGCCGGTTCATTGGTGAACTTTGCCACCATCTGCGAAAGATGATATGTTCAGGTGCTAAATGCAATACATACATAATACACTCCTCCACAAAAGTCCGGACATGCATTATGTTAAGCATAAGCTAGTCAAGAACACGCTCCCCTCTCACCACGTCAAGCACGACGATACCCGAGTACCACCCAATTGTAGGAGAGCCGAGAAGCAAGCAGTAAGCCGCCATCCGGGGTGGTTAGACCTCAGCTTAAAGCGGGTGTTGTCGGTGGAGTTTGTCGAACTAAGCCCATAAACTCCCGAGAAATTGTCTGAACTACACACGTCATTCTGAGCGCCACGCTTGGGCATTGCTCAAGCGCTCATACCAAGCTGCATACTTCTCTGTGTTCCACATAACCGTATTTTTGGGGGGGGTTTGGAGGGGGTTTGGAGGCGTGGGTGCCGTGTTCAATGCGCGAGGTTTGGTTTGCGGGTGTGTGAATAGAGCACTGAAGTTCACGCCGCTGGCACGGGTGATTTTTTGGAAAGCAGGCGAGCAAAAACGCACATGACGCAGGTTTGGATAAACACTGCACGCTGTAAACATGCGAGGGCGATTGGCTTAGGGGAGGGGCGAAGTCCAACTTGGCCGTTAGGGACGCATCACGTTGACGGTGGTGTTTGGAATGCTTGGGTATGTGCTTGTGCCAACCACACCCACCCCACGCGTGGCACGCGTCGGGAATTAGGCTCGGAGGTCAATAGGAATGAAGAATTGGTAGACATATATCGACAAACCCCGCACAAATCGTCTCAGGAGGTAAGCCGACTTGGATGGGTGTTGCTTGGCACTGCGGCTCAGCGGTGCCGGAATAGTTTGTAAATTAATATAATTCATAACAAATCGATTCGTGGGAGTTTGAACTCCGGAGAAGGTGCGTTCGACGCGCATTGAAAAGACGCGTCCAACGGTACCTGTTATAAAAAGTTTTGACCATACATCAGGAAGTTATGATCGCTTAAACATTGTTGCCGAAAGCGGCTTGCCCTTGGGTTGTGCGCATATCGGTGGTAAGTCTACATGCGCGATTTCTTGCGCTTCCCCCACAGCGGCCTGCCCAACACCTCCTCCCTCCGTCGCCTATGCATAATATTTGCGCGACCGTCGCATCAGCGTTCATATTGCGGCGTTGTGCGCCCGTTGCTCTTTTCGTCTACCAAGCACGGCGACTATTTGAAAGAGCGTGCCGCACGAGTGCGGGCGCGATAACCCCAAGTACACAAGCCCGGCAGTGCTCGAACTCGCCCCTCGCAGTTGTCGGTGCATTCCATTTTGCGCGCAAAAGCATTGCCTGGGATTTCAGGATATTTGTCAATAAAATCGACGCATGATTGCATTTTCTACTTGCGCAGGTGCGAAATCTTGTCCGGACTTTTGTGGAGGAGTGTACTATCAATTAAAGCGCCGCGATTTCCTATTTCCTCTCAGCTTACCATGGTTTACTCTGTCCTCATTTTGATTACATAATTACAAGTGCCACTATTCCTCGACATCGACGAGGTTGGCCGAGGATAGCTATAAATAAACATCGAATATGTACAAACGCTCGGACGTTGACGTACCACAGAATACGAACCGACACTCCCGGCCCCCCTCACGACTGCACCGTCAGTTCGCCGAACAGCTCCGCAAACATGTCGTGGTGCGGCTCCATTGGCGACGGCGCGCGCGAGGGTCGAGCGAGCTCCGCCGCAAAAGACGCGAACACCTCGTCCGCGGCCTGAGGGCCGATCACCGTCGCCATCAGCTCCTCGTCCTCCGTCGTAATGCCCAACATACTGAAGTGGCAGTCCTCCGCCGCGGCTGCCGCGGCGTTGGCGGACGCGCTCGTGAAGCCGCCACCGCCGCCGCTGGGGTCGTGCACCCAGTCCATCACCACCGTATCCCACAAGAGGGCATACTGTTGGCACGGGGCACAGACACCAACAACGCAGGCTTAACCCCCTATCGACGGGAACGAGAGAGGGAGAACCCTAACCCTCACTAACTTCTCTTCCCCGCTCTTCACAACCCACGCCCGAAACAAGTGACTGCGCGAAATATAAACGCGACTGGTGGCATTTCATACACCGAGTGGAACTCGAGGCTATGGGAGAAGGGGCGCACCTGCCCCAAAAGCTGCCCCTCCACATCCTCGCGGCTCCCGTCTGTGCGCAGCTCCATCGGTAAGTGGCGTAGCGGGTGCTCCGGCCAACCCACCTCAGCTGTGCGCCGCCGCCGCGGTACGTTCGGTCGCGCGCTGCTCGGCGGCTTTGCCTTACGCACCGCCTCGCTGACGGCCTTGAGGTCGGCCTCGTTGGAAAAGGAGTGCCGGCGACGGGGAACGGCCGAGCGGCGCGAGTGGCCCAACAGGCCCCGAATAAAGGAGGGGCGATGCTGAGGGTTGACGGCATTCACATTGGGTTCGACGCCTTCGCGAAAACTCAGACGAGGCATGCTCTGTATGTGCACCATCCGACGCCCCGTCGCAGCGCTCCCGCTCCCCCCACCCGTCTGCGACCACATGTTGTCAATGAATCCTACTGACTCGGGAAGGTGCACGCCGGCGGTGCCGTACTCCCGACTCACGCGCGCGCTGGGCGCTTCGCCGTCCGCCGTTGTGCCCCTCGGCGTGTTGGCTCCCTCCAGCGCTGCCGTCATCCAGTCGCCGTGCTCGCTCGCGCTGGCGTTGGAGTCAGAGGCGAGTGCATACTGGCGCTGCCGCTGCTGCCAACCCCCGCCGCCGCTCTCACTACCTCCCGCGCCGCGCTCGGCAAATAGCATCACCTGTCGCACCAGAAGAGGGCGGGCAGGGGCGAGGGGTGATGCGATGGAGCGTGGCAACACAAACGCACCATGTGCATAATCAATAATGAAAAATAAAGTACCGAGCCTTACGCAAACAACCCAGTGATGGGTGGAGGGTAGATGTGGGTATGTGTGGCAATAGGTTTGTGAGAATATGGGTGTGTGTGTGTGAGGGGGGGGGGGGGTGTCCGTGTGTGTGTGTGTGTGTGTGTGTGTATGTGTGTGTGTGTGTGTGTGAGGGGGGGGGGGGGGTCCGTGTGTGTGTGTGTGTGTGTGTGTGTGTGTGTGTGTGTGTGTGTGTGTGTGTGTGTGTGTGTGTGTGTGCGTATGTCTTGGGGGGGAGGGGGGGGGATCGGCTCATTTGTAATGCTGCTACGGCCTGTGGGTATGTGTGGGTATGTGTGCTTTGCGCTTGTACCGTGCGTGAGATGTGGGGCTTGCGTGATTGTGCGCGATGTGAGAATGTGGGAGGGCGGTGCGACGCGTGATCAGCCTAGGCGTGGGTTGATGGGGGTTGTGGAGGGAGGGAAGAGTGATGCCTGACCTCAGTGACCCGATTTGGTGTTTGCTTCAGAATCTCATCGAAAAGCGTCAGTCCAGGACCGTTCGGGTTGCTGAGCTGCACGCCACCACCCACAGGCTCTGCCAGCTGCAGCGCGGAGAATGGCATGTTGCGGCTGATGATCATCACCCCGCTGCGGCCTGAACGAGGAAGCACACTTACCGTGTTGGACAAGTGGCGCCGCAGGAGTAGTGCCGGCATAGCAACGTTGTGTGAAGGAGCACTAACAGAAAGTTTACTTTCTGGTGAGTACATCTCAGCCGACGGTGTTGCTGAAGGAAAATACGGGGGGGCGGGGGAGGGGCACCTGCGTTGCCTGCGACATGCGTAGTGCTGGCGCTGGTGCTGGCGTCCCCCTAATAGCAGGCGAAGCAAAGCATAAGAGAGATCAATTTGCAGCGGCATATCATTTCATTCTCACTGAAAATTCTAATTCAATTGAATTAAGTTTAATTCACTTACACACGAGGTAGTTCAGCCAATAATAAAAAAATGTTTACTCACTCATTCAGTCACTCATTTATGCGTCCAGTAATTCACCCACGCATGCATCCATTCACACCAGCAACTCCGATTTCTGATCCATATTCTCAATTAATCATTGACGAGTTCAATTATTCCTTGGGCGAATAAGAAAGGGAGGAAGGCGCTGCGGGATGGGGCTACCGCTGAGGAGGCCGTGGCGTCTTCCTCATCTGCCGCGTCTTCACTCAGAGGAAGGGCATCCGCTGGAAATTCTTGCATCGAGCTGTAGCTACTCGCAGGGAAGCCTGGCAAAGGCAGAGGAAAGACGTTTGGGGGGAGGTAAATGATTACGTCCTCCGGCTTTACTTGTAGCTGCTATATAGAATAGCAGCAGCACAGGACATCCATACACTATCGAGAGAAACATGCCCCTACATACCTGGATAGCGACGCAAGCGTTTTGCAAACCACGAGTCACCAAATTGACTAACCAAAAGTAACCCCATCCCCCCAAGAAAACACGAGTACACATTGTGCAATTAAACATGAACATACACAGTCATACACAAGCGCGCGCGCGTATGCAGAAAAATACCCCCCCACACACAGACGCACTCGTTTATCCCTCAAGCACATGCGTGCACTCTGTCAAATGTACACAGAGAGAGAGAGGTTCACATATGTATTCATGTGTGAACACAAAGCACCAACCTTCCTCTGCCCCCTCCGAGATGGTTGCGTAGTTGGTCCAGCTGGGCTGGCGGGGAAGGTAGCCGGTGGAGCCCGCCAACTCTTTGGCCTCCGGCGCCTGCCCGCAACCCTGCCCGAGCGTTTCGCCCCAAAATATGTCAAAGTTGTGATTGTTATACAGCAGACCGCGCGAGGCGTGCAGGTGGGCGTCGTTGCCCAGCTCCCAAACCGGCGGCTTGCCCGACTGCGGGACGAAGCGACCAAGGAAGAGGTTCATAGCATCCTGCGGGAGGGAGGCGGTGCATCCAAAGACAACAGTCAGTCACAATGCACCCCACGACTGTCGGGGACATTTGCGGGGAAGCTGCGAGGATGTGTGCCTCGTGAGTGACAGGCTCACCTGTTTCTCTGGGTCTGTGTTGATGTTGGAGTAGATGCGCCGCAGGGAGGTCACTACATCTTCGCCCTGCGACCACGAGTGAGAAGGTCAGCACGGTAAAGACTCCACTTACGAGCTACTACAAATAATCGGCAATGTTGTGTGTCATTGGTATCACGCCAACAACACAGACTTCAAACAAGATAACGAGCGAAAGTGAAATAATATGTAAGCATATCAGTAATGGTGTCATTGAAGACAGATGAGCTGATGACATTACCTGCACGCACGGCGTGAATGCCTAGGCTGTTGGCACTCGGATCCATACCATTTACACAAACAGCTTAAAAAGAACGAAATAGGAAGACAGAAAAAGCACACGGGCGGTGATTGGGAATGGTGGCGCAGAGTAATGGAGAGCTTGACGCGTCAGGAGTATGCGATTCATGTCAGTCTGGCTTCAGCATCACATAATCGAGAGCATGAGCACAGTGGTACCCGCTGATACTTAAGTCAAACAAAAACCGAAGCAACGGGTGCGAGATCGCAAATTGTCTTTATGTATTTGTTAGAACACGGCTGATGCTAACTTGGGCGTCAGCACAGTGTATCATATTCCGTCCAGGACAACAACCAACTGCCAAGGCCATTGATCGGGGGAGAGAGTTGAACAAAGGACAGAAGACACGCGTGGAAGTTAGACACAGTAAGCATGGCTGTGTGGGTCCCTGCGTGCTTGTATGTGTGTGTGTGTGTGTGTGTGTGTGTGTGTGTTCATGTGCGTTATTGTAAATGTGTGGGTATCTATGAGAGAGAGGGAGGAGATGATAGGGGCACCTGTGTGCGTGCGCTCCACTCGCCGCGCTGGTCTTTGAAGAACTTTGTGTGGGCGTCGCTACCGCCGTACTGCTGCGCGAGACAGTTGCCCATCGCCTCATACATGTGGCCCAGCTCCACGCTCATGCTGGAGGCCACATCAATCTCGGGCGTCTCCGTTACGCCCAGCGCGTTGAGCTGCTGCCCGAGCGCGAGCAGACCCAACGCAAACTGTGCCACATTAGTTCGGTCCAGACAGTCGATGCAGTTTGTGCGCAGGACGCCCACCTGGTCCCAGCACCGCAGGGGAATGGTCAAAAGCGAGGCACAGCTGTCAGACAAAAGCAGGAAAGGCCATAATATATGGATAGAAAGTAAAGCAAACCGAGCGAAGGAGGTGTGCATCCGGCCTTTTAGGGCTTCCCGATTCGTTTCAATATAACAATACAAAAACGTAACTAGTAGTAACCGCCCTGATTCTCTTCTCCTCCTCTCATGTGTCTCTCCACCAGACAACATTGCACCCTGGGTTTCTTTTCATCAGGTAATGATTGTCGTGGAGGGGTAAAAAGAACAGCGATCCTGGGCAGTAGATTTGAGGTGAGTGGAGCAACAGGGCTACGAGATGGGCTGCTTTGGATGATGAGGAGAAGCGCATCTACATTTTATGTAAGAGCGGAACGTTTATTTAGCATGTTGATCAGCAAAACCAAAAGTCAATGCGGACAATCAACAAAACAGGGCTCTAAAACCTCGCCCCACCCCACACTCCACTCCAATCCAAAATCACACACCCGCACCACACCATATCACACCACAACTTAAACACCAGAGTGTACGTATATGTTGCTTGTATGTATGTGTATACGTCTGTTTGTTTGTGTGCGCGTGTGTGTGTGTGTGTGCTTGTGTGTATGTGTCTCTGAGTGCATGTATGTGATTGAGGCGGCGGGTGGCACCTGCTCAGTGATTTCCGGGGGCGGGTCCTGCCGGGCTCGCTC
Source organism: Tetraselmis chui (assembly GCA_026401115.1). Taxonomy (NCBI): domain Eukaryota; kingdom Viridiplantae; phylum Chlorophyta; class Chlorodendrophyceae; order Chlorodendrales; family Chlorodendraceae; genus Tetraselmis; species Tetraselmis chui. Next base: position 70,020 of record JAPMLY010000623.1, read on the forward strand.
TTCCATCAGGCTGGACTCAAAGGCGTCTTCCCCAAACAGAACGGTGGCCTCCAGTGCCTCCGAGCCGTCGCTGCCAGTACTCGTGCTCAGGTCGTGCTCTTCCTCCTCTTCCTGTGTTGAGCTCAGCTGCGTCCAGCGGGCACCGGTGCGCCCAGCGCGGGCAGCGCAGCAGCCGGGGAGGCTCTGGGAGCGGTAGGAGAAGATGCCGGTGGTGCCGATGGCGCCGCGCACCATTGCGGCAATGCTGCTGATCATCTCGGCGTGGCTGGAACGGCTCATCACGCGCGCCATCTGACGAAAGTCAAAGGGAATGTAAACAATTTGCTCCTCCTGCGATGAGACAACCAAACACAGTCAACACTCCACCTGGTATGTCCACTTAAAAAAGGGGAGAAAGACTTAGAAGGGGAGAGCGGGGGGAAGAAGGATGTTGTCAAATGGAAGGTGAGGAATGGCACGAGTCCCAGCATACAGCAGGACTGTGGTACCGACAGACTTAGGCATCTCACTTTTCAACGCGTGCGTGTGTACCCGGTGAAAAGGAAATCAAGTTGAACATCAACGCAAAGACATTGGTGACAAGTCGCAACAAGAAGTGGCATGCAACAGCGGAGGGAAAGTGAGGCGGGAGTGTGAGCATTAAATAGGCAGGGCAGATAAAGGGGACAAGCAAGGGTATATTGCGGTTGGGTGGTGGATGGGGTGCCGAGGCGAGTCCTACCTGTGGCAGATGCGTGTTAAGATATCTGACCGCCGCTGCAAACTCTTCCCCTAGTATGCCCTCCCTCTGCAGCTGCCCCCGACAACGAACCGCAACACAACAGCTGCGATGTTAGCTGCATTAATAACACCCCTGGGCCTATCGCCCTGACAGGGAGTGGTCCAGGGAAAATGAAATGACTGTGGAGGCTGCTTGTCTCACCCGCTCTGACCTCTTCACCAGATTGAGCACAACTGTGGGGCAGCCGTAGCGGTACGCGAGATCCTACACAACAGCAAACCATACAAGCACAGCAATTTATGAGTGCACGTCAGCGACACCGCATCTGCGCCCTGCTCCTCCAAAAGACACCAAACTGGGGATAGCACTCAAAAAAGGTCCCCTGGACAAAAGAACCACCAAAACATGAGCGGTCGTAATGCTGCAGGTCCCCTTAAAATACTGAATAGACCCAAGCTGGTGAGCTGCAGGGAACATGAGCTGCGACGGGGAGGTACCTTGAAGTGCAGTCGCGTGGCATTGAAGAGGGGGTCAAAGTGTTGGAGGGTGATGTCGGGCTTTGGGTTTGTCAGCGTCGCTTCATCTTGGCTCCAAAAGATGGGGATGGAGCCACGCACCTGAAGCAGCAGGCAAGACACGAGCGGGGATTGAGGGAGGTGAGCAGTCAGGAAGCAAAACGCAGCGAGATGGGAACATGTGGAGATACGTCTAGCTTTCTTCACAGGCAGCCCCCGTTCCCCCCAGCACACTCACAAACCTGCACGACGGAGGCTAGCTTCTGAGCGCCGCCCCTCCACTCGCCACTCGCGTCCACAAGCTGCTCTGTCTCGACGTCGTTTGCAACGTAGCCCTGCAGGAAAAATGAAACAGACATAGCTGCTTATGTGTCCATCATTGCATATGGATTGATTCGAATGTTTGAGTTTGCTAATGTACATACCTCATCTCCATCATTTACTTTCTGAGTACTGGGAGGGGGAAGGGATGGAGGGGGGGTCGAGTCTTCGACTTAGCTTGGGATACTTGTGTGTGTGTGTGTGTGTGTGTGTGTGTGTGTGTGTGTGTGTGTGTGTGTGTGTGTGTGTGAGTGGGTGGGTAGGTGAGTGAGGGTGTCAGTTTGGGTGGGTGAGTGGGTGTGTATGCGTGCGTGCGTGAGATTTGGGGGGGGGGAAGGGGGGGAACATAGAAACGAACAATGGAGGCCTTCAAACGCAATAAACACACACACACACACACACACACACACACACACACACACACACACACACACACACACACACACACCACTCCTTGCTAAATTGAGTGCGGATTTCGACGGACAATGAGGGGAAAGGTAGTGGCTGGTGACTGAGGGAAGCAGGGGGCAAAGGAAGATGGTCCTGACGGTCGGGGGAATGGAGGTCCTGGCAAATGACTGGAGAGGGAGTGCTGAAGGCGATGAAAAGAGAATATGGAATGCCAGAGGCAAGGTCAAGCATATGATATTCTGTGTAACCGCTGAAGGGGACAGTATGGCGCTTTCACCTGCTTGTTGACGCCCCTCTTTCTGTAGCGCGTGCCTGCGAAGTGTCTCGACCGCCGCGCGATGAGAGTCACCCGCAAGACGCGCCCAAAGATGCTGAGCGACCGCTGTTGCCAAAACCCATGGACCAGCGGCAGCACCCAATCAGAGCTACCCACCGCACCGCGCAGCTCGCTGGTGAGGTAGGTGTTCCACACAAACATGGAGGAGAAGGGGTCGTCTGCGGTGGGGGGGCTGTCACTGCCGCTGCCCCATCGCGACGGCACCAAATTGGCCTGGAGCGTCTGATGAAGACGGTAGCTGTAGCTGAAGAAAAACTCCTTGTTCTCCAGCACTGCACAAGGAGACCCACGCCATGCGGTTGCCAAGGGTCAGTAACGGGTTAAGCAATATGAATGATGGAATTGGGTGGGGAAGTCATCGATGCCACTCATGTTTGGGAAGCAATGATCTTTCTTGGTGGGGATGCATGCACTAAATTGCTTCAATAGCTGGTAGAAGACGGAAGGGGTTCAGTGCTGAGAGCCTACCCTGCATGAGCAGCTTCTGGTAGCGCTGCTCGTGGTTCTTTTCTGAGCGTGGCAGGTTGCCCAACCCTTCGGCGGTCATTATCGGCTGCAGCTTCACCTCCTCCATTCCGTAAATGGGGTGGTTGCAGATACTCCCCACGTACCTGACGGGAAGCGTAAGAGCGACATGGAATCAGTCCCCACGCACGCCATGCATCCCAAACCGGGCGAGAGACCAAAAGGTGCGGCGCTTTGATGTTACCTTCGTTCGGTGATGAGCAGTAGGTAGTAACCTTCGAGGAAGCGAACGCAGCCGGCGACGCCGTGTGCGGTGCATAGCAGCTTCAGCCCACCCACGTTGCGGTTGCCGTCATCGATCTCCTGCAAAAGACGGCTGCACTCACGCTCGCCATAGACAGAGCAGTCCTGCGTGACCTCCAGCCCGGGGCCGCGCTCGAACTTAAGGATTCGCCACTCGGTGCGGCTGTCGTTTCGGCCCACGAGGTACAGCCGGCCGCGCGTGGCGTACAGATGGAACGCCACCAACGCGCTGCTACCGCCGCTAGACGCGGTGCCCGTGTCGGGCGCCATCTTCGCCATTGCTTTCCCGTCGCTATTGTGCCAGGTGCCGGACGGCGTGAAATTCGCTCTGTCGCTGTGTGTCGACCCGTCATGAAGAGGAAGCCATCGTCGTACTGGTCGGCACATAATAGTGGTAAGTAGTCGCTAACTAATGCAATTTCCCTGCTGGCGTCTGTTTTTAAATGTCGGAAAAAGTTCTGTCTGTGTTTCTGGCAGGGAAAAAGCATCAATTTGCATGCGAAGTCCTACTTTATTAAAAACCTGTAAATCAATTTGACATTGAAAATACTATTTGACAGGCAGACTGAAAATAGTAGAGGCTTATCCTTTCTATTGGTATGTGCCGGTCCTCATACCAAAGTTAATCGTGAGAACTGCACAATCGTGTTCGATTTGGATGTTACTTAGCTGAACCAGCGCCGCTTTCGCTGTCGACGAGCGCGGAACAACAAAACAATGCTGAAATCGAGTAAACGCGGGCAAAAACAACACATATCCTGCCAAATTATGTATGTCGCAACATGGAATATTGCAACATGCGAAAAACTATACAAAGAAAATGGACAAAAACTTGCATGCGATCCTCCTACTATAGCAATGCAATCTGCGAACGTTGCCGTGGAGGGCCCAATTAAGGCCTTCGCACCCGCTTAATCCAACTATGAATACATGTATAGATATATGGCTTGAATTAAACAAAAGTCGAAGATATGATTATGGCAGTCTACAAGTTACTGGACATACACGTCCATGACATTGGCTCCACCATTCCCGTTACGGAGACAACGCACCAACCTCACCTTCAGAAAGAACCGCATACGAGACCCATGTCTAGACCCAATCATATTGCAACAACTACATCGTATGAAAAGGGAGAGCCCCGTGACTATGACCATCGGTTCATCGGTCAATATGTTAAAATATATTATTATCAAAAGAAATTGCGCATTGTAAATAACTTCAAAAACGTTGTAAATCGTTTAAATTTAATTTTGCATTATGCAAGAGATGGAAGGAGGAGTGAGGATATCTTTGGGAAGGTAAGCCACCATAAAGTAATGACGTACTACGCACCACTACGAAACGCCAACTTGCAATGCCCGCTCTAGAAGTAAGGTATTTTAATGTTACGGATGGTTGTATGTGGTTGCACTGTAACTGGGTTGAACTCGATGCAGTTGTGGAAATTGTATTTTAGAAGAGCTTGTATTTCACGGAATTGTATTTTAGTAGAGCTTGCCATGCACGGTAACGCATGTGAAGGATTGAATGTGGGCAAATCATTGGCCTCGAGCCCCTACCTGGTACCCCTAGCTCGTTGTATGCCCACGATGGCCAGTTGCCAACACGGTAGACAACGTCTCGTGCGGATCGTGCCCGTCATGGATAGCATTGCGGGCGCTTCCTCATGTGTTGGGATTCCCTCCGCGGCCACAACTTTCGCCACCCGCGCGAAAGTCGTCAGCGCCTTCGCCCGAGGATGCAGCGCGTGGGGCGTCACTTTACGACGCAATAAACGTGTTGCAGCTAGGAAGCACTAGTAATCTTTTGGCGTTATCGTTGGGAGATTCTCACCTTCGTACGTGCCGCCCTTGTTTGATATATTTCGGCATTTGTAGTAGTGCTTTATCTTGAGTTATTGAAGACTTCCGCCACATGTCTAGTTCCCGTAGTATGTCGTCCGATTGGCTTACTACACGACCGATTGGTGGTTTCCACTGTTTTTTCGTGTAAGGAATTGAATAATTTTTACACGACCGGTTACAAGTTACACGGTTACAATAAGTGCTCACACGAACACCAATGTTCCTCGTGTAGGTGCTCGTCTCCCATTCCCGGGTAGTCTTGCATTGGGAGCTCAACATGGCAAACTCGATGCGGACCTCCGCACTTCCGTCTTGCTTGGCACGCGCCTTCGGTTCAGTCGGTTTATGACTACTATCCCTTCGCTCTTGAGGATGGGGGCCGGTTGGCGCCTATGGCGGCTTAGTTGGTTGATCGCGTGGCAATTTTTGTGGCAGTTCGCTTCCATGGTGGCATGGATGTTCTTTGCGTTGTGACATTTATGTCCGTATGCAACATTTCGTTCGTTGCACTACTGTTTCCTTTCGGCGTTTTTGGGGGATGTGCGGCGAGAATTCATGCAACGTCTTGCTGCTTCTCTTCATGGTACTTTGGGTTCCTATCTCCGTGACGCTATGCAGGAGGGCAGTGCTGATGTTGTGGCATGCCTTCTTGTTCCTCGGGCTTAGCTTTTTCCTCCTATAATATTTTTACTTGGTGGTCTCCGGTCCTTTTTCTTTAAGAATATTTTGTTTCTACACGATCATGTTGTCATCGTCATGCTTTCCAAAACTTGATCTTCCTTTCATCACGCCTCAGTAGTTTTTCTGCTTGTAATCAAACGTTGATGACACAGTAATGACGAAGCGTCGCAGCATTGTTGATATGCGATTAGTACATTATCGCAAATTTGCAATTACGGGAATCCGGTTTATTACCAATACGGGGTATTCGCGGCAAATTGGAGAGGATTTTGGAGTGGCACGTCAGCATCCCCGCGCCACGTAAGCGCGTACACCCTCGCGTACGCCAAAATTGGAGAGGCTGGCCTCTCCAATTTGGCTCTATATTGGAGAGGCGCGACCAAATTGGAGTGGCGTTATCAACCGGTAATTTCAAACTGGGCTGTCGGATACCCGTCCTGCTGTCACGGCCCGCGCATCCTCCGCGCGTTTCAAAAACCGACCCACCACCTCATCCCCCCGGTGCCGCCTGACTATGGCAGGCATAGACGAAGTCCCCGCGACTGAGGGGGCGAAGGCTACCGCAATATCCTCGCTAGAATGGAAGCGCCGTTGGGAGCGGGACGTGGAGTGGATCTCGGCGGATGCCGCGGATATATGCGACTACTGGAAGGCGGACAACCAACACGGGAAGAAGGGCAAGCTGCAATACAAGCTGGGAAAGGAAATGGGGCACTTTCGCCCTGACTCCGGTACGGCGGTCTTGCCCGAGGGGCGGGTGCTGGTCAAGCGCGTCGAGCAGATCGTCCGCGCATGGTCATGCGGGCGGTACCGTGCCCGGGCGATGATGACTCAATTGTAACGATTACATACTGACGTAGGCCGGTGCACGACGTGGCGACATATACAGCCAATCCAAAATCCTCTCCAATTTCCCGCGAATACCCCCTAATACGGATCCTGGTACAGTCTGCAACTATTGTGACTAGGGTATTACTAGGGTATCATATAATCTAGGGGTTACAAATTTTCGCGTACTAGGTTACTCGTTACAAATTTTCTCGTACGTATAAATTTTCCTAGGGTATACTACTATGTACCACACGTACCCGTACCTTACCAGTACCCTGTTTTCTCGTAACCGTACTGCCCTACTACAAGGCGCCCTCCCTATTATTCGCCGACGCCAGCACAACCCTATTATTTGTTCACCCTCGAGTCAGACCGCAGCCGAGCGAAGGCACTACACTCAAAAGACAATCAACACTCGTCAGTGGTCGACCCCGACCGAGAGAGAACCACAAGACAGAGGAAGCTCTCCTGGACGCTTACTACGGCAGCAGCCCCCCCCCCCCCCCCAGCATGTTCGCAACCCGGCCCGCCACCGCCCTCTACTTATTCGCAATCCGCTGCCGCTGGTTCCCGACGCACCCGTCCCTTATTCCCGCACTCCCTCGCCCACCGCACCCGCTCTGTCAGCAGCGCCACGTGGCCCCGTGCGGCGAAAACTTCAGTCGCTGTTGGTCGTCGAAACCGGCCGAGAGCCGAGACGGGACGGGTTACGTGCTACCGGAGTTTGACTTTTCAGCTGCCTTAGAGGATATGTCCACCATGGACTCGTCGACGGAGGACCCGGAGCCGGTGATGCCCGGACCGGAGGACTGCTGCCAAGCGGGCTGCGTGAACTGCGTCTGGAACATTTACAACGACCGGGTAATCCCTACCTCTATGTAGACAGTCGCTACTCCTGTCGTCTTGTGCTTGTTGTCGTCCCCCCGACCTCGCCGTTTCTTATTTGGGCCGCGTTGAATCGCAGCACCGGAGGTGGGTCGCGAGGCAGAAGGGCGAGGAGCCGCCGGAGGACCCGTTCGAGAAACTGGAGAGGGAGCTGGCGGAGAAGGCGGCCGCGAGAAGGGCGGAGGCTAACCGAGCCCAGGCTGCGAAACGCAACACAGCACAGCAGGACGCGGAGTAAGGTCGTGTTTATTGTGATACGGTGGCAGCACGAACGCGCTGCGCCTGGTCGGGACTCAGAGAGAGAAAGAGAGAGGGAACGGGGGGAGGGACTGGCTGGAGGGTCGACCTGCGGAGCGACAAGGAGGCCGTCCGTCGCTATATGTCAGTGCCTGCGATGAGTCAGCACCTCCCAGGAGCTTGCGGGTCCCAGGCATCACCAGCGATCATCCGCAGAGCTTCACTATGCAGCGTCTGCAGGGATTCCAGACACGGTTGGAAGTGGGGGACAGCACATGACTATGCTCTGCCCCCTTCACCGCCCGCCGCACACGCGGGCGCCTCCTGTTCTCACACCACCACGAGCATGCAATTGAATGATTCCTGTTATTTGCCTTGACATTGTCCGATTTGGGATTAGGTGTGCCTCCGTGCCACACACCCCTCGTTTTAACTTGCTTCTCACTATCAACTCCGCACTCTTTACAAACTTCCAACACACTTTCATGTCGCACCTGACCACTGACGCCCACGTGAACTTCCCTAACATAATTGGTAACGATTACTCATCAGCAATCGGCGAGTGCTGTTTCCGGAACGGCACTGTCACTGCTTCCAAGTTTGAGGTCTTTCGGTTTGCGTCGACCATGTGTCCGTTCTGCAGATGTTGAAGCCAGTCGCCGAAAATTGCAATTAGCCAGTAACGTATCTGGAATTTTTTTGACGTGATGCGTGTTTTCAATAAAACTGTTGGTCAGCAACTCGTGCAAAGCCGATAATGGTAAATGTCTGCGGAACGGGAAGCAAGAGTAGCGTTGGTGATGACACGGTTGCCACATTCTTCGTTGTCCCATGATCCTATCGTTGCATAGCTGTTTGGATGGCGCTTTGGCGACTGTTTGCTACACTTCAGTCCTGGGTTTTGCAGAGTGTAGTCGTGGGCGTGCATTGGACTCACAGTGGCACAGCATTCGAAGAAAAGTAGGTGAAAGGGGCGGACTGCATTTTGTGAATAATATCTGGACGCATTGCTTGAGATGACGAAAATCTAGTAAATTCGCCAATAATAATTGATCTTGCCGTAAGCCCCGTTATGTTAGCTATGGTTGTTGGACCTTACCTCCCAGGAGCGAGTCTAGGAAACATGCTGCTACTTAAATTGAAGAAATGGATCATGAAAACCAGCTTCACAAGCATGTAATGAAGTGTTTGAGTATGAAGCCCTTCAAACGCAGTTTCACTGACAGTATATTTCTCCATGCGAACATACTTGCTTGCTTGTGTATGACCATTTTGCCGATTTCAAATTCTCACTCATAAGAAATATTTTATTGTATTCATTTCTTTTAGCGGTGAAAAACAAAATATTGTACGCTAAGGCCAAATTTTGGCGCGGATGGAATTTGTGTACATGCAATTGAAATTGAAATTCCTTATTACATCAATACCAGAATTAACCGGCTGCTGTCTCTCGGCGCTCCCTCTATTTGCGCCCTAGGGGACTTAGGGTTTACATCGCGAACCACTGATCCCAACCTCTCCGTTGGCAGTAACAACACCTTCAAAATCATATCCGTAAGCAATTTTGATTTTTCTTCTATAATCATTTTTCTGCATTCAGGTTTGAAAATGTCGCTACTCTCCAAGATACGCGGCTTGCTCCAGCCGCCGAGGGGGTTGATCAACCGACTTAGTCAACTTGTGCTTGTCGAGCCGGGCCTACCTTACCTATGCTCTTGTGCGACTGTGGTCGTGCCGGAGATGAGGGGGAAAGCCAAGCGGGGAATAAACCCCTCGCTCTGGTCGTCGACGGTTCCGTCTCGATCCGTGCACCCCTCGTGCGAGATAAGCGCTGCTCCTCCCGACGCAACTCGCCACCTAGCCTATTTCTCCTTCCTCCTTCATAAGCTGGGAAGAATAGAAGAATAGAAGCTTTGGCCAAAGCCACACACGGTGCCCGTCTAGAGCGCATGCCTCCGTGCTAGAGTTTTTCTCATATCCCTCGGTCCTTCGCCTTGTGTTTTACATCACATGTGTGATCGCGATGTGTCCGTCCGTACCCTCCCCGGGTGGTTTACGTTGTTAGGGGGGCGCATGTACGAGCAGTGTCTCGTCGCGATAGCCCTAGGCACAATGCCTACGGCAGTTTGTCGATAAATGGGTGCCGGCTAGTAGAGGAGGGGCTGGTTGAATACGCGGATCGAGTCGCCGCTCCGCACAAGATGTTGGGTACGGAAATATTTCTTTCGGCGGCGGGCGATCGTGAGGACTTCCACCGCGATCGTGTCGCTTCTCCGGCTGCGACCCTCCTCCGGCCTGCGTGCCTTCTCGCCTCGCCCCTTTGGGAGACTCGAGAGTCACATGGTTGGTCGACTGTCAGCGAATGCCATGCCATGGCGATGCTTCCCGGTTATCCGCCGCGAGCTTCAACGCATGCCGCCAACCCATATCCGCCCGTACCATGCTCGCCGCCAAACAACTACATTATATGACTACTATAAATATATTATCATTATGAGATACATATCCCGCCCGTGGACAAGAGAGTATTCAAGGAGTATTCAACCGAGAAAAAAATTATCGGACTAGCCGAACGGGAGATCTAGATGTTGGTGTACAAGTAATATCGTTAAAAGTCCTCCGTAATGAGGCTTCCCGACAGTTGCTGATCCGCGGATCGCAGACGCCGGTTTTCACCCCGCATAGCCCCCAACCGTGCCATGCTTGGCACGGCTATACGGTTACAAGCGCCCACCAAGAGGAGGTGGGGTTGAGTGCCGACGGGCATGCAAGCGCACCCCCCTCCGGGGCCGCCGGCACTACGCAGCCGGCGGGTGCCGTGTACATGCGAAATATTCGGCAGTATCGACAATTCAAACATGCGTCAGCCCTTCGAATATCGCCGGTCAGCGATTCGGCGAATTTCTTCACATTATCCCAATTGGCATAGCACCATGGAGTGACAAGTACAATCATGTAACAATATATTACATGACATTGTACATGTACTCATTACTTATTTGATTCGTGCTTTTCCATCAAAAGGACGTACAACGGTTACGTCGCCATTATAATTTAGGTCGCGAGCATTGTAAACGTGTTGTTTTACCTCCCGGTACGTACAGTATGCAAAGATAATCTAACATGCTACACGACGCGAGACAGAGAAGCTACGTCGCTAGTCAATTCAAGCCGTTACGAGGGCTCTAGCGCATGGCACTAGGACCACTCGAGACCCGGCGAGAGCTAGTCAAGCTAGACCTATTTAATCATTGTGCATTGGAGGGAGGTGACAGTCACTTGTAACCATTTCTCTAAATCACATTCCATTGTTAATTCACTAAACTATAAGACATCTACCATCTCTTTCCGTTAGAACCTCTATCTGTTGTAGCAACAGCAAGTGAACACATATTTTGTTGTCATTTAGCTTTGACGATGACACTACATTGAGGCAAACTGCCACAATGTAGTGTCGGTGTAACGATCTTATTATTGTGTGAGGCGCTTGCTAGGATTGGCAGTCAGCGTCGAGGATGTATCGCGAGCCATATTCATATTTTGGAATATGTATACGCCATCTCCAAAGATATGCGTTGAACGTGCAACTTGTGGCTCTATACTAATGCGTGGGGTGCAGACGTGTCAAACCAACTAGGGGAGGGGTCGATCGACGGTGGAAAGCTAAGCAAGTTGTTTGCATTTATCAACATTGACATAATACTGCGGTTTCATAGCTAATAAATGTGCCCGTATTATCCCGTCGCTACTATTGATGTTTGTGAATTGATGAGTATGCATAAAGCGCAAGCGTTACTACACTCCTCCACAATAGTCATGACATGCATTATGTTAAGCATAAGCTAGTCAAGAACACGCTCCCCTCTCACCACGTCAAGCACGACGATACCCGAGTACCACTCAATTGTAGGAGAGCCGAGAAGCAAGCAGTAAGCCGCCATCCGGTGTTGTTAGACCTCAGCTTAAAGCGGGTGTTGTCGGTGGAGTTTGTCGAACTAAGCCCATAATAAATTCCCGGGAAATCGTCAGAACTATACACGTCATTCTGAGCGCCACGCTTGGGCATCGCTCAAGCGCTCATACCAAGCTACATATTACTATGTGTTCCACATAGCCATAATTTTGGGGGCTTTTTGGAGGGGTTTGGAGGCGTGGGTGCCGTGTTCAATACGCGAAGTTTGGTTTGCGGGTGTGTGAATAGAGCACGGAAGTTCACGCCGCTGGCACGGGTGATATTTTGGAAAGCAAGCGAGTAAATACGCACATGGCGCATGTTTGGATAAACACTGCACGCGGTAAACATGCGAGGGCGATTAGCTTGGGGGGGGGGGGGGGGGGGGGGGGGGGGGGGGGGGGGGGGGGGGGGGGGGGGGGGGGGGGCGAGGTCCAACCTGGCCGTTAGGGACGCATCACGTTGACGGTGGTGTTTGGAATGCTTGAGTATGTGCTTGTGCCAACCACACCCGCCCCACGCGTGGCACGCGTCGAGAATTAGGCTCGGAAGTCAATAGAAATGAAGAATTGGTAAACATATATCGACAAACCCCGCACAAGTCGCCTCGGCGCCCGCCGGCGGCGCAGCGGCGGCGGCCCCGGAGGGGGGTGCGCTCGCAGGCCCGTCGGCATCCCCTCACCTCCCCGTGGTGGGCGCTGGAAACCCCGTAGCCGTGCCAGGCATGGCACGGTAGGGGGCTAAGAGGGCCGACAGCTCGATCCGTGGGATCAGCAGCTATCGGGAAGGCCCTGTACATAGGGCTTTTGAAAAAAATAATTTCTGTGCACTACCGGCGCCAAGATCCCCCGCTCGGCCCGTCCGATATGTTTTTTCGTATACATATACTCCTAGATACAGCCTTCCTTTGAGGGGTGGGGCCTATACTACGGCAGCGTTTGATGGCGAGGAGGGTACGGCCGGATCAGCAGTGGGAGGCGGGTGTTGGAGCTGGCGGTGGCCCGGCGGGAAGCAGCGCCATGAAAGGGCGCTCGCTAGCCGTCGACCAGCCCTGTGCCGGTCGAACCTTGCCAAGGGGTGAGGCAAGACATGGCACACGCCGGTGGCTAGTCGCAGACGGAGGAGCGGCTATATGAGGCGGCGGCGATCCTCAGGATCAGCCGCCGCCGGAAAGCCCTGTACGGAGGGCTTTTTTCGGATACAAAAATAATGTCCGTACCCGGCGTCGAGCTAGTTGGGGAGCAGCACCATGGTAGGGCGCTCACTAGCGCGCCGCTACGTCGTCCAGCGTCATCTCCCGGGGGGAGGAGTTAGCTGGGACGGCAAGGAGGACGGTCGCGACGGGAGGAGCGACACGATCTGGCGGCGACGACCCTTTGGGTCGGCGCCGCCGGAAAACCCGGCACGGAGGGTTTTGTTTAATTCCGGGCGCCCGCGGCCCGCCGGATCCGGCTACGGTGACCTTCCCCCCCCCCTCTTCGACACCCACTACCCCGACAGACCTTCATACTCCTAGGGGTCCTTGAGCGTGGGCCCGGGTGAGCGCGGAGGCCCCCGCTCAAGAAAAGGCTGCTCGGTCGACGCGCGATCAATGGGGGGAGGGTACGGCCACAGGCCGGGAAACCGACAGGTACCCGGGTACCAGACAGAGAAAAAATCGGGGAAATGAGCGGGGAAAATTCAGGCGCGGAGGCAGGAGCGCTAGTTTTTTCTATGTCTGTGTGTCTCGGTCCCTCCCACCTGTCCTCGAGGTGATGGGGGACCTCGACACGGAGGACCGCCGCGTCGGTGGACGCGGCAAGACCTTGGGGCGGGGTTTACGGGATGGAGTGGCGGGATCGACGAGCAACCGCGCGAGGAGGGGTTTTTTGCCAGCCTTTCCCCTCCTACCTTCGGCAAGACCGAAGTCACGCGGGAGCTAGATTAGGCTGGCCCGTCGTCCCTCCCGAACGCCGACCGGCCTAGGCCGGTCGACACGCCGGTTCGGCGGGAGCGGGCCGTGCATCGTGAAGGTCGAGCAGCAATTCAGTTTTGCACTTCTCGACAAGTGGATTTATTTTTAGATCTGTTTTTTCTTGATTACAAAATTATTACGCTGTTATTGCCATTGGAGAGGTTGGGATTATTGGTTAACGGTCTACCTCACGCTTCTAAGTCCTGTATGGCATAGCATAAGGGGGGGCCCAGAGACGACAGCCGGTTCTTACTGGTTATGTTGTAAACAATTTCAAATTTCAAATTTCACAAGTCGCCTCATGAAGTGAGTCGAATTCGATGGGTGTTGCTTGGCACTGCGGCTCAGCTTTGCCGGAATAATTCGTAAATAAAATAATTCATAACAAATATATTTGTGAGTTTTGAAATCCGGAGTAACTACATTCGACGCGGATTGAAAATACGCGTCCAACAGTACTTGATTCCAAAAGTTTGACCGTAGTTGACTAAGTTGTGACCGCTGGAACATTGTGGCCGAAAGCGGCTTGCCCCTGGGTTGTGCGCACATCGGTGGTAAGTCTACATACGTGATTTCGTGCGTTTCCCCCACAGCGGCCTGCCCAACACCTCCTCCCTCCGTCGCCTATGCATTGTATTTGCGCGACCGTCGCATCAACATTCATATTGCGGCGTTGTGCGCCCGTTACTCTTTTCGTCGGCGCCCGCCGGCGGCGCAGCGGCGGCGGCCCCGGAGGGGGATGCGCTCGCAGGCCCGTCGGCACCTACCTCTACCCCCACGCGGTGGGCGCTGGTAGCCCCGTAGCCGTGCCATGCTTGGCACGGTAGGGGGCTAAACGAGGTACCGACAGCTGCGATCCGCGGGATCGGCAACTGTCGGGAAGCCATGTACGGAGGGGTTTGGAAAAACATAATATTTGTACACTTACACAGGGATCTCCCGCTCGGCCAGTCCGATAGGTTTTTTCAGCAAGTAAATACTCACATATACTCTCCCGTCACGGCGGGAACGATGTCTGCGGATTGATTTTTGGCGAGGAAGGGTACGGACGGATCAGCGGTGGGACGAGGGTGTTGGAGCTGGCGGCGGACAGCTGGGAAGCAGCGCTAGGGCACGGCGCTCGCTAGCAACCGCCAGCCGTGCGAGAGTTTTAAGTCTACCCTTGGGGCGCGGCTTGAAGCTACGCAAGACGGAGGTGGGTCGCGGTTGGAGGAGCGGCACGGTCTGGCGGCGGCGATCCTTAGGATCGACCGCCGCCGAAAAACCCGGTACGGGGGGCTTTTGGAAAAATATTCCCGTACCCAACATCTTTTGTGGTTCGGCGACTCGATCCATGTGTTCTTCCAACCCCTTCCCTAGTCGGTACCCGGTTATCGATAGGTGTGCCTAGAGTTATCGTAACGGCACACTGCTCGTAAAGGCGCCCCCCTAACAACGTAAACCACCGGGAGAGGGTACGGCCGGCCACAACGCGATGCGATGGGTGTTGGAAACAGACGGAACAAGGACATGGGACATGAGAACATCTGGCACGGGGGCGGGAGAGCCAGCCGAACACCGACTGCAGCTTAGTTATTTTCTCACCCTAGCCCCCGAAGGAGGAGGGAAGACTCGGCTAGGTGGCGAAGTGCGTCGGGAGGAGCAACTACTACCTCGGGCGGGGAAGAGCACGGATCGAGACGGGACCGACGAAGATCTGAGCGAGGGGGTTTTTCACATGCCTTTCCCCCTAGCTCTAACACGACCGGAGTCGCACGGTACCCGAGGTCAGGCACGTTCGCCTCGACGAGCTCAACATGACCAGCTTCGATGATCAGCATCCGCGCAGCGGCTGGAGCAGGCCGCGTATCGTTGAGACTATCGACACTTTTCATTTCATACTATATCCACCCAAAAAACGTATAGATCAAAAATAATAAATACATGGTTACGTGTATGTTTTAGACGGTATCGTCACTGCCAATGGAGAGGTTGGGATTAGTGGTTCACGGTCTATCCCCTAGCTAAATAAGTCTACTATGCACAAGCAAGGGGGGCCGAGAGACAGCAACCGGTTAATTCTAGTATTGTTGTAAACAATTTCAGTTCATTTCATTACTCTTTTCGTCTAACCAGCACGGCGGTTGTTCGAAAGAGCATGCCGCACGGGTGCGGGCGCGATAACCCCAAGTACAGAAGTCCGGCAGTGCTCGGATTCGCCCCTCGTGGTTGTCGGCGCATTCCATTTTGCG
Source organism: Tetraselmis chui (assembly GCA_026401115.1). NCBI lineage: Eukaryota > Viridiplantae > Chlorophyta > Chlorodendrophyceae > Chlorodendrales > Chlorodendraceae > Tetraselmis > Tetraselmis chui. Next base: position 85,711 of record JAPMLY010000623.1, read on the forward strand.
CGCAAAAGCATTGCCTAGGATTTCAGGAGATTTGTCAATAAAATCGACGCATGATTACATTTTCTACTCGTTAAGGTGCGAAATCTTGTTCGGACTTTTGTGGAGGAGTATAGCTTTAACGGACCATTTCGTTTGCACTTATTGGAATTCGCTCGGTAGAATGAAGTCTTCGTGAGCCTTGTTGATATGGATATAGTATCACTCTAAAGTTACATTACTAGGAATCCTAGGATGAACGCGCACTCCGGTGTAGACCACACTGAATCACCACGACAATAGGTACGTCGTGGCGATTCATTGTCGTCATGAGACTCATCATACCCGTGCATGGTCAAACGAAATGGCGACGAGAAGCATTCACATGGTTTGGCACGCTTGTAGATTTAGATTACACCCCCTTTTCATTTCGGCGTTTGAGAAGTCGCGCGACGTCAACCTCTTGAGGAGGAGCATAGGATTATATTTTGGTTGAACTACTCATGTGTAATGTTTACACCATATTATATCCGAATTGTCTCTTATACATGGTTGATACCCACATGAACGTAAAGTCGCCCGTAGACCCTCACTCACTTATATTCTTTCATTTATTATTCATGGCAAGCAAATAGGCCCACGTATTGTGTTTTACTTCCTCACTGTTGTCACCAAGTTAATCGCCCAACTCACAAACCGCATGATCATAAACCATGACCCACAACTTCACGCGAGATAATCATCATCGTTTCCCATCAAAGCATACAAGGCTCAATGGCTCCATCACCTTCTCCGCATCTGCATAACCAAATGCATAGCTGCCTAGCTAGACAGCCAAAGATATCAATATCTTAAATCGACTTATTCGACTAGCCTCACACAAACCTTAAATCCGACCACTTGTAAAATCCCACCGAATGATCGAGAATCACCTCCATAGGTTGAGGAAAGCCCCACCCACTCCGATGGAGAGAAAGGGGAAGGAAAACCCCAGGCTAGCCACGCATACTAAGATCTATCTCGCATATGCGAGAGTGGCCCTTCCACAACACCCACTGGTGTGTAGCATGTACATGATGGAACAACATTTTATTTGTGTTTTTAGCGACTTGAATTTGATTCACAACCATCATCCATAACTGATGTGGATGTGGATACAAAAGGCTCCCTTCCTGTGTCTGCAAATCTCGCGTGCTTCTTATGTACCGTACCGACACTACCACCTCAATATTGATCGTACCTTCACTTGGTCTCGTTCGTGCCTCCCCTTTTCAACTAGTTCGATATCGCATGCCTTCTTGTGTTTGTAGCTACTCCTAATGGGATTCCTAACAGAAGCACGATGCCAAACATGAACAATAAAGCACAAGGCCAGCCTCGGAGGACATATGCCAGATTGCCAAGTCGGGTCGGGGGGAGCGAGGGGGCGAGTAAGATAGGCTAGGCAGAAGAAACAACAACGTATTTTAATTTTTTAAATAAAAATGATAAATCTTCGACAAAATGCTCGCTATCACTTCGGCATGCGGCTGTCCTCATATTACTCAGTCGCCACATCATCAACCACAGCGGTCGTCTGAACGGCATGTGTCCACAGTCTTCGGAGCCATGACTAGACACCAACTCAGACTGAGTCCGTAGCTTCGCACAGCTGGCAACACCAGAAGCATCGGAGTACAGCGGCCACGCTACAATTCTTGCCCCGGTATGTAATGAGTGCCTAGTAACTAACACTGCCAACTCGCCGTTGAAACGTTGAAACTACTGCGGACGCGGAGGCGGAAATCTACTAACTACTCCGCTCTCAAGCAGTC
>JAPMLY010000623.1:92500-98943 GCA_026401115.1 Tetraselmis chui
ACACGCTATCCTACAAGTACAAGGCATTCGCCGTTTTGACTAAGCCTCCTCTAAGGGATAGCCTCGCAAGGTGAGAAGGCTATGGTCAAAATTGGACGGTTATTGATAAAACAATTAGGCATATTGGTTTTGGTCACGCATGAGTAGCAATAGGATGACCATGTGAGCGCGAGGCCAATGCGTACAACGAGCGCGGACTAGCTAGGGTCCACAATTGTCGATGACGCCCTTAATGAGTAGGGCTGTTGCGGGTGGGTTATTCACTTATTCTACGTGCAAAAGCTCCATTATTCGATTTTGATTGATTTGTTGTTTAGAGCCTTACTTGCTTGCTTGGTTTTGGATGTAGGTGGGGTCTCGAGTCACGCAAAATCTTCTTTGCATGTTGGCGCCCGCCGGCGGCGCAGCGGCGGCGGCCCCGGAGGGGGGTGCGCTCGCAAGCCCGTCGGCATCCCCTCACCTCCCCGTGGTGGGCGCTGGAAACCCCGTAGCCGTGCCAAGCCTGGCACGGTAGGGGGCTAAGAGGGCCGACAGCTCGATCCGTGGGATCAGCATATGTCGGGAAAGCCCTGTACATAGGGCTTTTGAAAAAAATAATTTCTGTGCACTACCGGCGCCAAGATCTCTCGCTCGGCCCGTCCGATATGTTTTTTCGCGTACAGATACTCCTAGATACAACCTTACTTTTAGGAGTGGGGCATGTATCAAGGCAGCGTTTGATGGCGAGGAGGGTACGGCCGGATCAGCGGTGGGAGGCGGGTGTTGGAGCCAGTGGTGGCCAGCCGGGAAGCAGCGCCAGGAAAGGGCGCTCGCTAGCCGTCGACCAGCCTTGTGCCGGTCGAACCTTGCCGAGGGGTGAGGCAAGACATGGCAAAGGACGGTGGCTAGTCGCAGACGGAGGAGCGGCTACAGGAGGCGGCGGCGATCCTCAGGATCAGCCGCCGCCGGAAAGCCCTGTACGGAGGGATTTTTTGGATACTAAAAATAATGTCTGTACCCGGCGTCGAGCTAGTTGGGGAGCAGCACCATGGTAGGGCGCTCACTAGCGCGTCGCTTCGTCGTCCAGCGTCATCTCCCGGGGGGAGGAGTTAGCTGGGACGGCAAGGAGGACAGTCGCGGTGGGAGGAGCGACACGATCTGGCGGCGACGACCCTTTGGGTCGGCGCCGCCGGAAAACCCGGCACGGAGGGTTTTGTTTAATTCCGGGCGCCCGCGGCCCGCCGGATCCGGCTACGGTGACCTGCCCCCCCCCTCTTCGACACCCACTGCCCCGACAGACCTTCATACTCCTAGGGGTCCTTGAGCGTGGGCCCGGGTGAGCGCGGAGGCCCCCGCTCAAGAAAAGGCTGCTCGGTGGACGCGCGATCAGAGGGGGGAGGGTACGGCCACAGGCCGGAATAACCGACAGGTACCCGGGTACCAGACAGAAAAAAACCGGGGAAATGAGCGGGGAAATTTCAGGCGCGGAGGCAGGAGCGCTAGTTTTTTCTATGTCTATGTGTCTCGGTCCCCCCCACCTGTCCTCGAGGTGATGGGGGACCTCGACACGGAGGACCGCCGCGTCGGTGGACGCGGCAAGACCTTGGGGCGGGGTTTACGGGATGGAGCGGCGGGATCGACGAGCGACCGCGCGAGGAGGGGTTTTTTGCCAGCCTTTCCCCTCCTACCTTCGGCAAGACCGAAGTCACGCGGGAGCTAGATTAGGCTAGCCCGTCGTCCCTCCCGAACGCCGACCGGCCTAGGCCGGTCGACACCCCGGTTCGGTGGGAGCGGGCCGTGCATCGTGAAGGTCGAGCAGCAGTTTAGTTTTGCATTTCTAGACAAGTGGATTTATTTTTAGATCTGTTTTTCTTGATTTCAAAATTATTACGCTGTTACTGCTCAGGTGGGGGGACTGTGGCAATTACTGCGGTTGCTTACAATTATATAACTCCCGAGGAACGTCGGCACACATTGCACATAGGTGTGTCGATAAGAAATGTACATGGTCGGAGAGACCATGGCCCAACTTGCTAATAAGTCATGTATGGCGAAGTAGAGTGGCCCGTGAGACAGCACTCGGTCCAGTTTGCCGGCATATGTTGTAAACAATTTCAATTTCTTTGCATGTTGTAATCGGGGGCATTGTGTACTAGCTTATTTAGGGAGGTGCGTGGGGGGGCTAGATCGTGACTTTGAATAGCTATTCATTTATCAATACATGTGCTTGCTTAAAACAAGACTTCAGTATAATCAAGGATTCATGTTCGGATTTTATTCATGGATTCACGTTCCGGTTTTCCATTCCAACTCAGATTTCCGTATGCAGCATTTTGTTCCTCGTACTACTTCTGTTCCGTTTCGGCGTTTTTTGGGGGATGTGCGACGTGAATTCATGCAACGTGTTTCTGTTGTTCTTCATGGCACTCTGGGTTCCTATCTCCGCGACGCTTTTCAGGAGGGCAGTTGTTGTGGCATGCCTTCATGTTCCTCGGGCTTAGGTTTTTTCCTCAATTCTTCGTTTTGCTTGGTGGCCTCCACTGCTTTTTCTTGTAAGAATTCTTTAAATTCCAACTCAGATTCTATTCATTTAACAAGTTGATATCGGCACAACAAACATATTGCTATGTTTTATGATTTTCTATGCCGTTTTTCTGTAGTCGTGTTTTGACAATACATGGCAATCTAATCTATGTTGCTTGTGGAAAGTATCAGTATATTAAAAATATTGTTAAATATACTATCGCCATGATACTGCCAATAATATATTTAACTATTATATGATCACTACGATATATAAAGAACACGATATCAATTACGATATATAGATAGATATATGTATTTTTTCTCACTAATTATGTCATTACTGGTGATAACAATCAGCAAAATAATTTATTTTGTCATCAACCAATATCATTTTATTATATCATAGCAATACTAGAATGTTTTTGTAAACATATAATAATTTACAGCAATATTGTATTGCGATTATTATCACAATAATAGCGATAACTGCCGCCGCCTTATGACCTGTTTCATGTAGCTAAAGTGCTTTTCTGCCGATAAAGCCGCAGCCACGTCGAGCAGACTTTTAGCTTTCCCGGGACAGCGCTATCGTCGAAGCCCCACCCGTCATCCTCCGTATCGACCGCCCCACAGCGATACAGTTCGTAAGAGTCAATTACTGTGCCGGAAGTGCACGAAGAGACTACGGGCTTCGAAGTGGCTAGCCCTGTTTCGGAAACCTGCATTTCCTATCTTTTCTTATCACCCGCCTACTTTTTCGTCCGAAACAGTCCCACCCGACTCTCCGCCGCCGGACAGGGTCTACAGCACAACGGGAGGACCGCAGCGTCGGGGAGTCGAGCTGGTCGAGCAAAGAGCACCCGTTCTGAGTCCAGCTCGCCACCGCTGGAGACTCGGTCGAAAAACGCACCGCCTCTGAGTAGGACGCCCCTTTCGCCGTGTCCTCCCGCTGGACTGGACAAACCGCGGACATCCAAAGATGGCGCCGCCCCAAGCGCAGCTTCTCTCCTCCACAACCAGCTTGGCCTTTGGAATCTCCCGCCTCCCTCGGGATGTTTCATCGACTCGCACGGCCTGCCTCTTAGTTACCCGTACACGGCGAGTCGCTCCTCCGAGCAGCAGCTCGAACCTCTCCCGCAGGTGGGTGCGTCCCAAAGTTCTCATTATCGTCGCATCGCCTCACCGAAACCTTTCCAACACCGACAGCCACCACCTACTAGCCCCTTTCGCTACCCCAGCCAAGCCGCTACTCGTGGGTGAAAACCCCGAAACCCGAATGGATGCAGAATGTCGTTCTGTTGTGGGTCTCACGCGTCGTCTATTTCGTTATACTTATAGTCTCCGTCCGACAGTGGCGAGCAATGGCAGCGTTGAGTTAAGTGTGGGAAGGGAATGCAGGCTCTATCTACGCTGTGAGCACAGGCTGAACCTTCGGCGAATGAGGGGGAGGGGGGGGGGTTGTTTGATAAGTGTGGCATAGATAGGGTGTAACTGTGTCCGTTCGTTCGCTGCGCCCCATGCAGACGGTGGGGAGCGCTGCCGCAGCGGAGCAGTCGGACGGCGGCTTTCGCGGCGGAGCCCACAGAGTCGAGCAGCGGCTCTCCCCCCTACGGCGACGATGAGGGAGCGAGTGGCGAGTCACGAGATTCAGGAGACGGCGACGATGCAGCGCTACTGAAGGCGAAGGCGGCGGTGGACATTAACAACGAGCTGCGGGTCTGTGACTATCCTGAGGACGTTCTCGACATTGTGGAGGTGAGCGCGCCGTCGACACCGCCCGCTCCCTCAATAGCCTTCCCTGTGCGACGAAGTCGGACCGCACCCATGCCACTGTGACAATGCGGTGTTGAGGGCGTCATATCTGTTCGTAGGACGAGGCGGAGAACTTCAATCACGTGAATACCGCGACGGCGATGGCGAGGCTATCACGTATGGCGCACAGTATGCAGCAGGGCAAGCGGCAGGAGGTGCTGCGCGACGGCCGTTTTGGCGCGCTCATCAAGCTAGTAAACCAACAGGTCAAGGATATGTACCCGCGCGAGCTGTGTAGCGTTCTGCAGGCGCTCGTCTACCTCAAGTGGGTCACCCAGCCTCACTTACCCCCCCCCGCCCCCCCCCCACCCACACACACAACCAGTGGCACAAATCCAGTCACAGGCACACCGACTCATAGACAGACGTACTCAAACATACACACACACGGACGCACAATCTCTCTCTCTCTCGCTCGCTCCCTCCTTCCCTCCCTCTCACGCAATCGCGCGCGCATATACACACACACATACACACACAACCTCCCCCATACATGCATGCGCGCGCGCACACACACACACACACTTTGGCACACATATACGCACGCAGACACATATACACACACACTCTCTCTTTGTCTCTGACAAGCTCTGACGCACACATGCACGCACACACACATTCACACATATAAATACACACACACACACACACACACACGAACACGCACACGCACACACACACACGCTCGCGCGCGTTCAGACACCGCACGAAAAGTCTGTGCCATCTGTAAAGATGATGCAGAAGCTTTCTGACCGAAGCATAGCGGAATTGCGTGCTGTGCAACTGGTTTAACGGCATTTAAGGAAGATAGACGCATCTTAGGTTCTGACCTACGTCGTGGATGGCAGGTATCACGACAACGACACGCTGAACGCCGTGCTGAAGCAGGCGCAGGCGAGGGTGGGCGCCTTTAAGCCCATCGACGTGTCATTGACGGTGTGGAGCGTGGCGTCGCTGAAGATGAAGAAGCCGCCCGTGCGGCTCATGAACGATCTGGTGGATCTCAGCATCAGCAATGTGCCAGAGATGAAGGCGCAGGTGTGTGTGTGTACTTGTTTGCGCGCGCGAGCGCGTATGTGTGTTCGTATGACAATTCTTTTGGGTTTGCCCTGCTCCAGTCTCTTGTTATGCCCCACCCGCTACAAGGACACCCTTATGCCGAAAGGCATATTGTAGAGACGGGCGCGCTGGAAGGGGGTTGGGGGGGGGGGGGGGATTAGAGAGTAAGGTGAAGGCTTAGATAGAGTTGACATTTTGTTCATGTTGTCTGAGACAGGGAGTGTCGATGCTACTTTGGGGCTTGGCTACCATGAACTTCAAGCCCAAAGCCGCGCTGTTGCACCGCACAGCCACGCAGGTGGAGAAGCGGGTGGCGGAGTTTGCTGAGAAGCCAATCGTGCGTGCATCCTCCTCACATTTCGCACACCTTCAACCGTTTTGCGCATGGTGGCCCCCTTTCTCATCCCCTCTTCGCCCTCCGCGTGGTGTGACTGCCTGCCTATGGTTGACGTCGCTCTGTGTTGTGGTTGTACGTTATTGTGATGCGCAGGCGCTGGTGAACACACTGTGGGGGCTGGCCAAGCTCGAGTCGTACGCCATCCCTGCGCTGCGCGCCACCGTCAAGTACTATACCGCGAGCGAGGAGGGACGGCAGCAACTGCTGTCCTACCGGAGGCCACAGGAGCTAGTGAACCTATTTTGGGTGTTTGCGCGCAGCGGGCACGACCCGGGCGAGGAGATGCTGAGCATCGCAGGTGAGATTGGCGGTCGAAAAGCCCGAAAAGTGGTTGAGGTCAAACAGATGAGTAGGTCTGCTTCGGTTCCATTAATACTGGCCCAAATACACTGAGCATCACATGATGCTGTGTGTGTGTGTGTGTGTGTGTGTGTGTGTGTGTGTGTGTGTGTGTGTGTGTGTGTGTGTGTGTGTGTGTGTGTGTGTGTGTGTGTGTGCAGATGAATACGTGGATGCCAACATAGAGCGCATGAACGGGGAGGATTTGGGGCGGCTGGTGTGGATATACGCCGTGCTGGGGCATCATCCCAGCGGGGCCAACATCCTCGGCCGGATTGGGGCGCGCGCGATAGAGAACATCGACCGCATGCGCACAGACAACGCGGGGTAC
>JAPMLY010000624.1:0-184134 GCA_026401115.1 Tetraselmis chui
AACCCGAGCCAACACGGCCTACGACGCCTGCGCCAAACTCTCCCACCGCCGCTTGAAAATTAAAAGCGGCCTCCTACCCCCCGCCGGCGCCGCCTCCACCCTCCACCGCATCACCAGACCCGATAAATCTACCGCATCCTCTCCCTCCGCCATCATTAACGCTGTACACTCTCACTTCGCCTCCGAACTCAACCGCGCCACCCCACACGACCTACCCACCCCCCCCCCATGGGAACTCCCGGACAACCCAGATAACTTCACCATCGAACCCCGTGGCGACCCCTCTCTCACCCTTGCCGGCATGATTACCCGCGACACTTTCGAACACACCCTCAACTCCCTAGGCACCGGCAAAGCCCCCGGCCCAGACGGTATCCCCAATGAAATAATCAAATTCCTACCGCCAGCGACCCGCTCCGCCCTCTTCTCTCTCCTCTCCCTCCTCGCCCACAAATCCTACACCCCTCCTGAGTGGTGCCACAGCACAACATGCCTCCTACATAAAAAAGGAGACCCCTCCCTCCTCGATAATTACCGCCCTATCGCCCTCATGAATAACCTCCTTAAACTATGGACAACACTAATCAAAGATGCAGGCTCGAAATACGCCGAAACCCACGGCATTCTCAGCGACCAACAGGACGGATTCCGACAACACCGTAGCATCCACGACGCCCTCTCCTCCCTCATTATGACGATGGAGGACGCGAAACTCCACAGCAAAGACATCTACGTCATGTACGCAGATTTCAAAGGTGCCTTCAACGCCGCGGACCACCGCATCATGTTCAAACACATGCGTCAACTCGGTATGCCCCCCACCTTTGTCGACACATGCGAACACCTCTACGGGGTCTCCACCACGGATTATATTACTCCACATGGCCCCACCCCTTCTATCGACATTAATCGCGGAACCCTCCAGGGCGACACCCTCTCCCCCTTTCTTTTCACCCTCTTCCTTGAACCCTTCCTTCGCTGGCTCACAGTGGGAAGCCGTTAACCACCTAAATCCAACCTCTCCAATGGGGGTCGGGGGTTTTACTCCCCCCCGGGGAGGTGTGCAAGAGGAGGCGAGGGCTGCGTGCATTTAGGGTCGTGCGAAGGGGCAATGTGCGGAGGCGCGGCGAGAGGACGTGCGGGATTTGATGCGGTATATAAGTAGGAGATGATGTAGCCATTGGACTATATGCGTGTGGAGTTGTGCAAGGATGCGAGACGTGTCGAGTCGTGCTTTGGAGATGAGTTTGTCAGGAGGGTCGGTGAAGGCGGTAAGGAGGGAGGTGAGACTTGTGATGGTGGATGAGTGCGGTGTACCCGTGCGGCTCATGACGATGGGGATGATGTCTACCTCTGGGCTTGGCCAGTGGCTGCGGATGGCGTTCGCAAGGGGTGTGTATTTGGGAGAGGTTGTGGTCCGTGCAGTATTTCCATTCCCCTATTTGAATCTTATTAATTGATGAGTATCGGCGGCGACCGTTTGTGTGACCTACGTACCGAGGTTCGAGGAGGCGGATAAAGTCGGGTTTGTGCGCCGAGGGTCGAAGCGCGCGGGGGGGGGATCTCGGGGGGGAGGACGGCAGGGCACGATGTCAGGGAGTCTCGCGAGAGGCCCTCGTCAGCATCAACAAGGCGGGTGGGCATGTGGGTGGGGTGAGGGGGTGGCAGCCAAGAGGGGTGTGGGTGGGTGTGAGGGAAGCGAACGATTTGATGGGTTTGTTACCGAATCCTGCAATGATGGTCTCCCAACGGCCGCCGTTGTGGCGTTCCAAAAGGGAGAGTAGGAGTTGTAGCGCGTTGTTGTGGCGGTCTTGTCTTAGTCCACACATGGTTGGGCAGTTACTGGCCATGTGGCCGTTGCTAGTGAATTGGCCACACATGGGGCAGCGCAGGGTGGGGTTGTGTGTGAGGAGGCGGGTGTTGTGGACCCCCCACATGAATTCTTGCTTGTGGGTGAATTGGATGTTGGTGAGTGTGGTGTGTTTTTGTGGAAAGTAAAGTCGGCGCCGTCCTCCGCGGCTCGGGCGAGGAGGGCACCGTGTTTGGATGTTTGTGAGAGGGGTGTGTGTGTGTGTGCGTGTGTTTGGTGCTATAAGTGTGAGCATCAGTTTTGAGGTTTGTGTACCTCTAGGGTATAGGTTCCCTAGGGTTTATGGAATGAGGGTGTATGGCCAGGTCCAGTGGCCTATTGACACGTCCGAACATGTGGTGTATGTTGTGATTGGTGGGTGTCCATCTACCACTTGGTTAGCTAGTGTGTCTGCGAGGTCGTTCCCTAATGAGTGGTTGTGTGCCTTAATTTTGCCGAGATGTGTGCGGGTGCCTGCATTGGAGCGGAGTTCGATGGTGTTTGTGATGGAGTGGAGTGTGTCGCGGTGGATGTTGTGTCTGTAGGCTGCTGGGCAGTTCATATAGCCTTGTATGAGGCGGAGGGAGCACGCACTGACAATAAGGAGGTGGGTGTGGCCTAGTTGGAGGCCTATGTCTATGCCGGCGAGTTCGGCGCGGTTGATGGTGTGTGAAGGAGGGGTAGAGGTCACCAGAATTTTGATGCGGGTGTCCGAGGCGGGGTGGGTGGCGGCTGCTCCGAGGGGGGAGTTGCCTCCCTTCTTGGAACCGTTTGTGTAAACCAAGTCCTGCCATTTCCATGCAAGTATACCTCTGGTGCCGGAGTATGTTAGTTTCGTGCGTTCCGGGAGAGGATAAGTAAGGGGTTGGGAGGGGTTGGGGGGGAGATGGTAGATGCCTGCTGAGTGTGGTGAGTAAGTGTCGGGGAGGTGCGGGGGTGGAATGGTGATGGTGGGGTTGGGAAGGTGTGTGTCGTAGATAGATTCGAGTGTGTTATGGAGGGTTGTCATGGTTGTGTGCGATGGTAAGGCTGAAAGTGCGAGGGGGTTGGCTATGAGGTAGATATCGACCATCCAATGTGTGCCGAATGGGGTGGGGGTGGGGTTGCTTGTGTGTTGGTCGGGGGGTAGGAAGGTGTTTGCGTCGTTGGGAAGGGTGTAGAGGTGGTGGGTGTAAGGAGAGTTTATGTATTTGGAATGTCGATAAGGTGTGTGTTTCCAACGGGGGAGTATGAGGATGGTGGCGGAGGGTGTGTGAGGGGCTGTGAGGTGGGCGCTTGTGATTGCGTGTTCCATGGCGCGGCGCATGCATTCGTGGTCGTATTCCGGGTTGGCTATGTTTGTGCCGTGACAGGTGTGTGGTGCGTTGGTGCCGCTAGATGAGAAGACTAGATCTTCGGGGTAGAGTGAGTGATATGTGCGAGAGTGTAGTGATTTGTTGAGGGGGTCGGAGTAGAGTTATGTTTGGGTGTGAAATGTGATGCGGAGGGCTTTGAGTATGTCCTTTCTAGTGGCCCATCTGTTGCGTGTGGTGGTGGACCTCCTCTTTGAACGAGAGATGCGAGAGGTCGGGGCGGAAGAGATAGAAGAGGTGCCGGACGCGGGGGCCGTTGAGAATAGTGACCGCGCGGCCGTCGGGGGTGCATAGGATGGTGGTGTCATGTAGTGTGGGGTGGGCGTGAATGGTGAATCTGCTGGTGGGGAGCATGTCGAGGTCGGGGTGGATAGGGTCGCGGTTGAAGGAGATGAGGGGGTGTGTTCATGGGGGGGTCCAGGTTCGGGAAGGATGGGTGTGGTGGAGGGGACAAAGCCTGAGTTAAATGCGGAGAGGGCGATGGGGCCGGAGGGGGTCTCACTGATGTTGTCGTGTAGGTGCACGCAGGGGGCCCAATGGACCTCGTGGAGACGAGTGAGGTCGTGTTGTTGGCCGCGTTCGCACTAGTCGCACTGCCATGTGATGGGTCCCTGTGCTAGACGGCATTGGGAATGGACGGCAAAGTGCGGGCACGTGCAGCAAGTGGAGGTGGGGTCTGTGTGAGGGGGTTCGCGGCAAATGGAGCAGGTGGTGGGGGAGGGGGTGGGGGGGGTTACCGATGTGGGGGTGGAGGATATGAGGCGGAAGCCGTCGTCTAGTTGTAGTTGGTAGTTGGATGTCCGATTCCGTGAGGTGTTCCGAGGCCCATTCTACCATTTACTGCGTTAGGCCGTAATATGTGTCTTTGTGTTTTGAGATAATGCGTGTGATGTCGCAGGGGGGGTAGTGGTGGTCCGAGGGTGAAAGGTATGCGTTCTCGATGTGTGTGGTGTTTGCTAGGGAGGGGTGCGTTCGGGTGTGGGGGTTGTGGATGCCGGAGGAGATGTTGGTGGGCGAGCGGGGAAGGTGGGGGGAAGCGAGTAGCTTGGGTGGGGTGGCGCGGCTGAGTTCGGCGTCGAAGTGTGAGTGAACCGCCTCTAGGACGGCGGAGGGAGAGGTTGCAGAGGAATTATCGGGTTTGGTGATTTTATGGAGGGTCGAGGTCGCGCTGTTGGGGGGGGGGAGGCCGCTTTTAATTTTCAAGAGGCGGTGGGAGGATTTAGGGCAGGCGTCGTAGGCCGTATAGGCGCGAGTTTTTTTTACTTTTCTGAATATATTTGTGGTGGTTGCTGCTCTAAGGAGGTGGCGTATGCGGGCTTGGCACTGTTGTTTGATGTCGGTAGGGGTGAGATATTCGGTCGTATGTAAGCGAGCTTGGGCTAGGGGGAGGGGCCGCTGTTGGTGCTGCATCGGCGGAGTTTTTGAATGTGTTTGCGTGTGTTTTTAGTTAGCCAAGTGGGGTTGTGGGACTCTTGTGGTGGACGGGGTTTCTTGGTGGGGAGGAGGGGCCATATGGTGGCTGCATGGTCCATGTGGTGTGAGAGGAGTGTGGTGAATTGTGAGGCGAGGGTGTCGAGGGTGTCAAGGGAGGCTGTGGAATGGGGGGTGTTAAGTATTGCGGCATGGAGGGTGGCCGTTTGGTTGATGAGGTCTGGTGTGCTGTATTGATATGTTTTTATGTGGTCGGATGTGAGGGGAAGTATGAAACTGAGTTTGCGGGTGGTTTGGTGTGTATGGGGGTGGGCACGTGGTGGGGGGGGATGGGCCAAGAGAGAGTGTGGGGCAGGAATGACGAGGTGGATGGCAGAGTGGTCATTGAACTTTGAGGGGGAGGAGGAGACCGAGCATGTGGACGGTAGGAGGGTGAGAGGGGAGGGGGCGTGGTGAGCCAGTGGTCGAGGCAACCGCCGCTGCGGGGGAAGGTAGGGACGGGGGGGTGTAGGGGACTGAGGTGGGATTCGAGTAATGAGGTAAGTGCGGGGTGACCGGTACCTTGTGTGGTGGTCGACTGGAAGTCCCCGCCCTAGAGGACTCGGTGGTTCGGGTGGTGGTCCGCCAATCGGGGGCCCCATGATGCGACTTCAGCGTAAAGTCGGGTCAGCTTGGGGTTTTGGAGTTGGGGCATGTACGCTCCGAGGAAGAGGTAGGGGGTGCCTGAGTGTGGGACTATGTTAAGTCCAACGATGTGGGGGATGAGGTGGGGGGGGGGCGGGGTTAGAACTGTGGCGGTTTGGAACGAGGCTCTGCGGACCGCGAAGAGGACTTCTGCATTGGGAAGGGGCACAGGTGAGTAGTATGGTCTAGAGCTTTTGAGGAGGTAGTTGGGGAGGGCGATGCGCCAGCGAGATTTATGGGTGGCGTGGTTGGTTTCGGTGAGGATGAGGATGTTAGGGTAGTGGGTGGTTTTAATATATTCGACATCCATAATGGAGGTGTGGAGGCCGCGGGTGTTGAGGTGGATGAGGTGGAGTGGTTGGGTTGTATGGTGTGGGAGGATTGGTGAGGGAAGGGGAATGGGAGGGTTTAGAGGGCTGTCGGGGGTGCGGTCAGTTGGGGAAGGGAGTAAGGTAGGGGAGAGGGGGGAGGGGTACGAGGTCGGGGGGAGCTCGGGGTAGGTGGTGGAGGAGGGGTGAGTTGTGGAGGGGGGGGGACGGAGGTTGGGGGGGTGGAGGGCGGCGAGCAGTTGGGAGCGTCCGACATGGAGTGGAGTGGAGCGGAACGTGTGTTTCCATAGGAGAGAGTGTAACGAGTAGAGCGTAGTTCGGGGTCGAAGTATGGGGGGTTGTAAACCCGGCCAGGGGGTGCTTCGATGATGACGTAGGTGTGTAAAAGTGTTTGGGTGCCACACGACCACGCACGGGACGTGTCATTTTGGCGAGGGGGGTTAAGTATGCGGAGTTCTCCGACGGGCGGGGGGGGAGTTCCAGGAGGATAGAAGATCGAGAGAGCGAGTGAGGAGGTCGGGAGGGGGGTGGTGGAGGGAGTCAATCCAGGTTGCGGAGGAGTGGGTTAGGTGGAGTAGTACGAAGTGAGAGTGTTGCCATGTGAGGACGAGTAGAGAGTGGTTGGGCATGCCCGGGTGGGGGGGTGAGCCTCTGCTAGAAAGGTTAGTCGAGTGGCAAGGGTATTGCGAATTGTGGTGGTAATTGTCAACTTCGTTATTAGTGATGACTGTATAAGAGGCGGAGGAAGTGGTGTGGAGTTTTGCTAACGAGTTAGCAATGCAATAGAGGTTGGAGAGTTCTTGGTACCGCCCCCACTGGAAGGAGAGCACCGCAGAGGAGTCGAGGTAGCCTATGGGTGTGGGTAGGCCATGTTCAAGATTGAGATCGAAAAGGTAGTTATGTAGTGTGATGTCGCAGGAGTGTGGGGTGAAGTGGGCCGGGAGAACTGTTTGAAGCGGGGTGTTTGCAGTGTGTTTTTGGATATCGGGCTGAGGGGTAATGGGGGGGTCGCAGGGTCTAACCTCCGGGTCGTCCTGTGGGGGACTAATGATGGATTTCGGCCTCGTCGGCCGGGGGTGACCTGTGGGGGTTGGCGGGGCTATTGGATGGGAGCGGGGCGGAGGGGAGGTTGCGGGTCTCTCCTATGTCGTCCTCCATCAGGTCCTCGAAGTCTTCGAGTGTGTAGTCATCTCCGTCCTGTGAGGTTGGGGGGAGGGGGAGGAGGGTGGGGTGGCGGGAAGGGGGGGAGGCAAGGGGGGGTGGAGGGAGGGGAGTGCGTGGGGGATGGGGGGAAGACAGTGCGGTAGGGAGGGGGGTGAGAGCGGGGTGCGGGGGAGCGGGGGGGGTGGGGAGAGGTTTCCTTGCGGGAGGGTCGGGTGTGCTTGGCAATACTGGCCTAGGGTGCGGGTTTGAGTGAGGGGTCGGTGGGGCGTCGAAGGTAGGGGGGGGGTTCCATGTGGTCGGGCGGGGGGGAGGTGGAGTGGTGTGGGGGAGAGGAGGGTGGGAGGGTCGGGGGAAGGAGGGAGTGGACGGGTGTAGGAGTAGAGAGAGCGGTGGAGGGGGTGTGGGGTGGGTTGGGGCTGTGTTGAGAAAGAGGAGAGGAAGAGGAGTCCATGGGGTCGGAGGAGTCTTCGGTGATGATGGGGAGGAAGTGAGGGGTTGTGTTAGGGTGGTGGGTGGTGGGGGGAGCGGTTGAGGTACGGGAGGGGTTGGCGTGGAAGGAGGAGGGAGGGGCGGGATGGGTATTTTGGGAGTGGTGGAGGGTGTTTGATTGGGTAGGGACGGGGGCGGGGGTGGTGGGTGAGAGCAAGATGTCAGGAAGGGAGGTGAGGTCGAGGGGGGCGTCCTCGTCGGCGGCCTGCATGAGGAAGTCGGAGGTCTAGAGGGGCCACTGGTCGGGGACGTAGCAGTAATGGAGGTGGCGGGTCCATTGGAGGAGGAGGGCGGGTGGATTGCGGTAGAGGGTGTAGTTTTTTGTATGAGTGAGAGGTGTTGAAGAGGGGGTCTTGGTGAAGATAGGGTCCGAGAGACGGGCTCTACCAAAGGTGGAGTAGTGGTGGGGGGTGATGGTGAGGGTGCATGTGGACTGGGTGTGTGCACCTCTGTGAATGAATGTGTGATTCAAGAGTATAGTGAATGTGCCGTTGGTGGAGATGAGGATGCAGTACATTTCCGTGCTGAGGGAGATTTGGATGATGGTGGTGATGGTGGGGGAGGTGGAGGGTTGGGAGCGGAAGTATGAGCCATCGGGAATTTTTGGAGGGTTGTGTAATGAGTGAGGTCGAGGTGGGTGTGGGGTGGGGATGATGGTGAGGGGTGTGATGCGTTGTGTACTCGTTTGCTGTTTGGTGTAACATGGTGTATAACCAGTGTGTCGATGGAATGGCGCCGTCAACATTGATGCAAGGTAGGGAGAGGGAATGGCGGGACTGGATGAGGACTATAGTGAGGCAGGTGGCCGCCCATGATGTGCCTGGGACGTGTCCATTGAGTGGGGGGGGGAGTGATGGTGATGGTGTGAAGATGGTGGTTGGGGGGTACGGGTTCGTGAAGTGAATATGAAAATATCTGTAGTGAAACTGGGCCAGACTGTGAATGGATTGGGTTATTGGGCAGGTGGAGGATGTTTACCTAGAGGGATGAGGGGTCACCCTCGATCGGGGTGGGAATGTCCACGGGCTGGAGGGCGTCCGCGAATTGGACGATGAATTGGGCAGGTTCATGGAGGTCCTCTAACTAGCTTGGGGGAGCGGTCGTGGGGACTTGTCCGGCGGGTGTGAGCGCGATCGCTAGGTTGGACGTGAGTATGTCATGTAGGAGGGCGACGGTTTCTTGGCCGGTGATATCAGTAAACAACGGCGATCGGATCTTTACCCGTCGGCATGAGACTGCATGGGCCGATGCATCTCGAAGGAACTGGTCCTTCTGCTGTCGTAATTCAGCCAGCAGGGAGGGGGAGGAAGCGGCGGAGAAAGGTGCCGGACCGGCCGATCGGAGTTCACGCTGGCGTGAAGCGAGTTGGTCCAGGAGGCCAACCGCGATGCATGAGGTGGGGATATACAGACGAATTTCTTGAAAGCCCGAAGTGAGGTCGACATGTAAGGGGTGGTGTTGTAGGTCGATGGTGCTGTCGGGTGGAGGGTGCGAGTGGTGTTCGCTGCCCAGCGCGAGTGGTGGACGAGTTATCGGCCGATTATATTTTTGACGCGTGTGGTAAGGTCGTCGAGTTGGTTAAGGCTTTCGAGCAGCCAACGGCGGGCAACCGAGCAGGCCGAGAGCACCGAGTTCGAGGAGTGAGTCGATTCCGGGAGGAAGACACCGTGTAACCAGAAGCGAGCGAGATGGGAGGGGTGGGTGGAGTACTGGCATGTTAGAAGGTATGAGTCGATCATACGGGTAGAGAAGTCGTCGGCCGACCCAAGGTCCATGGTTGACCGAGGGGCCGCGAGGACTAGGTGTCCGGAGTCCACGACGAATGGGGAAGGAGTCCATAGCAGTGCCCAAGTTCTGTGTGGCATGAGGCGGTTGCGACACATTGAGGAACGGGGCTAGCGGGTGGCCCGCGAGTTGGTTTATGGGGTTGAAGAGGTCCACATGCCGCGCATGCTCCGGGCGATCCCGCAGGAGCACCTGCCAGTAAGTGGGGGGGGGGGTTAGAGGTCGAGGACATATTGACCGAGCGTCAAAATTTGAAATTTGAAATTGTTTACAACAATACCAGTATAAACCGGCTGCTGTCTCTGGGCCCCCCCTTTTGCTATGCCATACAGGACTTAGTAGACTGAGGTAGACCGTTAACCACTAATCCCAACCTCTCCAATGGCAGTAACAGCTAATAATTTTGTAATCAAGAAAAACAGATCTAAAAATAAATCCACTTGTCGAGAAATGCAAAACTAAACTGCTGCTCGACCTTCACGATGCACGGCCCGCTCCCGCCGAACCGGGGTGTCGACCGGCCTAGGCCGGTCGGCGTTCGGGAGGGACGACGGGCCAGCCTAATCTAGCTCCCGCGTGACTTCGGTCTTGCCGAAGGTAGGAGGGGAAAGGCTGGCAAAAAACCCCTCCTCGCGCGGTCGCTCGTCGATCCCGCCGCTCCATCCCGTAAACCCCGCCCCAAGGTCTTGCCGCGTCCACCGACGCGGCGGTCCTCCTTGTCGAGGTCCCCCACCACCTCGAGGACAGGTGTGAGGGACCGAGACACACAGACATAGAAAAAACTAGCGCTCCTGCCTCCGCGCCTGAATTTTCCCCGCTCATTTCCCCGGTTTTTTCTCTGTCTGGTACCCGGGTACCTGTCGGTTTTCCGGCCTGTGGCCGTACCCTCCCCCCTCTGATCGCGCGTCCACCGAGCAGCCTTTTCTTGAGCGGGGGCCTCCGCGCTCACCCGGGCCCACGCTCAAGGACTCCTAGGAGTATGAAGGTCTGTCGGGGTAGTGGGTGTCGAAGAGGGGGGGGGGAAGGTCACCGTAGCCGGATCCGGCGGGCCGCGGGCGCCCGGAATTAAACAAAACCCTCCGTGCCGGGTTTTCCGGCGGCGCCGACCCAAAGGGTCGTCGTCGCCAGATCGTGTCGCTCCTCCCGTCGCGACCGTCCTCCTTGCCGTCCCAGCTGACTCCTCCCCCCGGGAGATGACGCTGGACGACGAAGCGGCGCGCTAGTGAGCGCCCTACCCTGGTGCTGCTCCCCAACTAGCGCGATGCCGGGTACGGACATTATTTTTAGTATCCAAAAAAGCCCTCCGTACAGGGCTTTCCGGCGGCGGCTGATCCTAAGGATCGCCGCCGCCTCCTGTAGCCGCTCCTCCGTCTGCGACTAGCCACCGTCCTGTGTCATGTCTTGCCTCACCCCTCGGCAAGGTTCGACCGGCACAGGGCTGGTCGACAGCTAGCGAGCGCCCTTTCCTGGCGCTGCTTCCCGGCTGGCCACCACCAGCTCCAACACCCGCCTCCCACCGCTGATCCGGCCGTACCCTCCTCGCCATCAAACGCTGCCGTAGTACATGCCCCACTCCTAAAAGTAAGGCTGTATCTAGGAGTATCTGTACGCGAAAAAACATATCGGACGGGCCGAGCGGGAGATCTTGGCGCCGGTAGTGTACAGAAATTATTTTTTCAAAAGCCCTCTGTACAGGGCTTTCCCGACAGCTGCAGATCCCACGGATCGAGCTGTCGGCCCTCTTAGCCCCCTACCGTGCCATGCCTGGCACGGCTACGGGGTTTCCAGCGCCCACCACGGGGAGGTGAGGGGATGCCGACGGGCCTGCGAGCGCACCCCCCTCCGGGGCCGCCGCCGCTGCGCCGCCGGCGGGCGCCTCCGAGCGTCAATCGTAGTCGGGGGATGATACAAGGGGGTTTGAGGATTGGTTTTGATTTGGATTTCGAGTGGATCGCGTGTGTTGGCGGCACACGACCAGGCCCGATGGGACTTGGGTTTGGTGGATGTTGGCGGCGGACGGGAACGTCCGGACGCTCGGTGGGGCGCGGTGTGGCACGCCGCTCCCTAGGAGAGTTTTTTGTAATCGAGGGATGTTTTTGTTCATTCGTAGTACTAAGGCGGGTACATGTTTGGAATTCGATGTGGGTGGCGCGAGAGTTGTCGGAGAGACGAAATTCAAAACTCTGAAAGCTACGCCTTGCTGTGTGTACCGTCTAGTGTAGTAGTATCGCTACGGATCCACTGACCAGGGTAAGCTAGGCTCGGGTGGGAAGAGGTGGACGGTGCATGTTGTTCAACGAGCCCTATGTCCACCAGTTTGTCGCTCAATGGGAGGCCATGCCCAGAGCGAAGACGGTCGGCGTTGCTCATTAGAGCTACCGACCCATCCTCGTAATGAGTGTCAGTAGTACTTTAGTAGTACTTTGGATATTGTTACTGTCTTTAGTGACGGTAGGATGCGTTTTCCCGACTATCTCACCCCTACCGCCATCAAACAACAGTGCCACGCACGCATACGCCACCTCCTTAGAGCAACCACCACAAATAAATTGAGGAAAATAAAAACTTGCGCCAATACGGCCTACGACACTTGCCCTAAATCCGCCCAACGCCTATTGAAAATTAAAAGCGGCCTTCTTCCCCCCCAACAACGCCACCTCGACCCTCCACCGCATTACCAAACCCGATAAAACTACCGCAACCTCTCCTTCCCCCGTCCTAGAGGCGGTACACTCTCACTTTGCCACCGAACCCAGCCGCGCCACCCCACACGACCTGCCCATCCCCCCATGGGAACTCCCAGGCAACCCCGACAACTTTACCATCGAATCCCGCGGGGACCCCTCTCTCACCCTCGCCGACATGATAACCCGCGACACATTCGATAAAACCCTTAACTCAGTAGGCACACGCAAAGCCCTCGGCCCCGACGGCATCCCCAACGAAATATTCGAATTCTTACCCCCGGCGACCCGCTCCGCCCTCTTCTCTCTCCTCTCCCTCATCGCCCACACGTCCTACACCCCTCCTAAATGGTGCCACAGCACAACATGCCTGCTACATAAGAAAGGTGACCCCACCCTCCTAGACAGCTACCGCCCAATCGCCCTCATGAACAACCTCCTTAAGCTATGGACCGCACTAATCAAAGATGCAGGCTCAAAATACGCCGAAACCCGCGGCATTCTCAGCGACCAACAAGACGGATTCCGACCACACCGCAGCATCCACGACGCACTATCATCCATTATCATGACGATGGAGGACACAAAACTTCACAACCAAGACATCTACGTCATGTACGCGGACTTCAAAGGCGCATTTAATGCAGCAGACCACCGCATCACGTTCAAACACATGCGACAACTCGGTATGCCCCCCACCTTTGTAGACACCTGCGAACACCTCTACGGGGTCTCATCCACCGACTACATTAACCCATATGGCCCCACTCCCTCCATCGACATTAATCGAGGAACCTTGCAGGGGGATACCCTCTCCCCATTTCTATTTACCCTCTTCCTTGAACTCTTCCTCCGCTGGCTCACGGTGGGCAGCCGGGATTATCGCCCATGCCCCCCCGCCACTAACTTCGACCCCACAGAACCCACAGCCACATACCCAAGACACGGCTTCGCCGACGACCTCAGCCTCGCCACGGCCTTGACCCCCAACATGGCCATCCAACTCCGGAAACTCTCCCTCTTCAGCGCCTACACAGGTATGACCGTCAACATCCGAAAATGTTGCATCACCGGCGCCCTTTGGCGCTCAGGCAACGCCCTCTCCCCTGCCAACATTGCCCTCCTCGCATCCCGCCTCCAAACTCAGTTCATCACTGTTGAGCGACATAGTTTGTGTGGTCATCAAGTTGCTACACAGCAATGTTGGTCAAGTAGCATCGTGATAGTACGGCTGTGACTCAGCACAATAAGATGATAAGCTAATCAGCAATAGAGAGGATTAGGTTGCTGATGGTGGCAAGTTGGTGAGTGTTAGATATCATCTAAAGGCTCATAATATACGTTGGCGTGTGCTCAACACAAGGTGAATGCGTGTCCTGTGATAGGCAAGTGCTAGGTACTTGCTGAGGGTGACATGACATGCAGTGTCACTAACCGAGTGTAAGCATTCCTTATCGCCCCCTCAACTTTGATAGGTTATGGGCCCTCTAGCTGCTAGTTGTTGGAGTTATTTGTCTTGACTGAACCTAGAGCTTGCTTCTCGAAGAGTGGTAGACCTTTGTGGTGTCGCACGATACGTGAGGTGCGGCTGGCTCACAAAGTGGCTGGCTCTTGCTTGTGTTTGTAACTTTACTTCGATACCCGGCTGGTAGCAACTTGTTTGTGTCGCTTGGAGCCGGCTTGAACCCCCGAACGCCGACTCGTGTGACGTGAAGATCGGCTTGCTTTCCTTTGTTATAGCTTGGCCCTTTCTGGTATTCTATTCGCTTCCGGAGCTTGTCACCCGCCAGTTTTTTTTCTCGTGAAAGCCTAAAGTGGTCCGGCTGAATTTGTTTTACTAAAGGGAGTCACAATTTTTCGTTGTTAGCACAAGTGCGCGCCCGTTGGCGCACACTCCCCTGCACTTGCCTACACTACAGCCCCAAGGTCCGCAGCCGTCGCTCAACACCTCCTCAAGTCTGCTACCGTTGTTGAAGCACCCGTCACACGTGTCGTTACACTGTGCTTGCCCGAGCCTACCCGTTGGTTGCGCTTCAGCCTATCCCGTATAACGTAAGTTTTGCAACATTGCTACCGATTGGCTACTTTTCGCCCAGCGTGGAGCACCTCAAATCCCAAAACGAGCCACACCGTCGTGTAGAACTCGCCAAGACGAGTAGCACTTACCACAAGTGTACTAGCACTATTGTACGACGTCACTTGACCGACCTTCTGAGACTCGTTTCTGATTGCCTTGGCTGTATAGACTCCGGGAGTACAACTGCGTCTTCGGTCAGCCCTTTGTCGTCTCCTTTTCTGAGCCGCATTGGCCGCCTCTTCACCGGTACTTGGTGCTTTTCTTGTTGGCATTTTTCCTGATTTTCTGGTGCTCTTGCGAGCGCATCCGACGTACCTGCTATGGACTCCGGGAAACTACCCAAGTTCAGTGGGGAGAGATGAGATTTTGACGTGTGGACGAAGAAACGTTTCCGTGCATTTGGCTTGATGCAAAAGTGGGCTCCGGCTTTGTCGTCGGATGGTGGCGCTTCCTCTCAACAACAAGTCGACATGTACTCCACATTGATTCTTGCGCTGCCGGAGGACGACCTTTCCAATATCGAGAATGTCAGCGAGGATGACAAGACCTGCGGCCACACTGCATGGACTGCGTTAGTCAATCATTATGAGGACGATGGTATTTACCGGTGTACGGAACTATTGCAGGACTTGGAGACGCCGCAAGCGGACGGCGAGAGCGGCATTCAATATCTGAACCGGTTAGTGCGACTGCAACGACAGCTTGCCCGAGTTGGGGACGTCGTCCACGACCGGCGTATCATCATGTACTTGGTGAAGGGCCTGCGCAGCGAATACGACTCCATCACCGACACGTGGGACGTACACGACCTCAGCATGGATACCGCCAAGCGTGATCTTCGTCAAAAGGGCATGCGCATCGAGAGTCGTGCGCAATCACATACAACGGAGCCCCCAACGCCTACGGCTTTTGCAGCGTCTCATGATGACTCAACGACTGAACTTTTGAAGCGGCAAGTCTCCGACTTCCAAGACTAACTGAAATCTCTTCAAGGAGCTGCGACTACTCGTCGCACCTCATATGGCAGAGGCGGATCGAGATTGTTTCGTGGTGTTTGCTATGGCTGTGGTAAGAAGGGCCATCGCAGGTCCGAGTGCCCGGTCAACAGCACCGGAGGTAACTCTGCGCAAGTGGACTCCCCGGTTGCTTTTCCGGCGGTCATGGACGTGACGGCAACCCCTGCGAGGCCATTCTCCGAGGCTCGACGCATGTTCGAGCGCGATGGGGAAACGTGGATGTGGTTGGCCGACAGCGGCGCCAGCCATCACATGACTAGTGTGCGCCGTGACTTCTGTGATTATCGAGCGCTCACCGACCGGCTTTGGGTGGAGGGTATCAGCGCCCGCGCTGTTGGCGTGGGCTCGGTCCGCATCATTGTGAAGGCTGAAGATGGAGAGGAGATTCCTGCTTTCTAAAGAATGTGCTCCACGTTTCTGAGCTATCCCGTCGTGCGTCGTGGTCTTACCATCGGCTTTTCAGCCTCACCCAAGCTCGGCGACAAGGTCATTCTGTGGTGTTAGCTGATCCCGTGGACCACCTTCGTCTTCATGCCGGTCATGGTGGCGGCGTGGTGTTTCCGTTGGAGCGCGCGCATTTGTTGGTGTGGTTGCCGGCGCGGGTTGCTTCGTCGAATCCTACCGCTTCGGTCGCCACTGCGCCATTGGAAAAACGGTTGTGGCATTCCCGACTCAGTCACCTTGGCGAGTCGCAATTGGACGGGCTCTTGGCCACTCAGGTGGAGGGTGTGTTGTTTTCTGCGTCGGAGAAGTTGGGCTTCTGTGAGACGTGTGCTGTGTGTAAGTCGCACGTCCGCCGTATCTCTCGTGAGCCGGCTGACCGGAACGTTGGTGTCTTTGAGGTCCTCGGCTTAGACTTCTGCGGTCCTATGAGTGTTCCATCCTTGGGAGGACGGCGGTATATCTTGTGTGCGGTTGATTTCCGGAGCCGTTTCATGCTGCATGATGCGGTCCGCTCCAATGATGAGGCTCCCGCCTCGTTCCGTCGCATGTTGACTGCCATCCGTTCTCTGGGGCACACGGTTCGTCGTCTTCGGGTGGACAATGACACGGTGTTCTTAGGTGCTGCCTTCCGAAACCTCTTGGATGAGTTCAACATCGCCGTGGAGATCACTGCCCCTTACGCGCATTGGCAACATGGCCGGATTGAGCGGCAGTGGAGGACATTGGTCCCGATGGCGCAGTCAATGATCCGGCAAGCCGCGCTGCCTAAATCGTATTGGGCTCTAGCGATGGCCGCTGCGGTGAATGTCCGCAATCGTGTGCATAGTAGCGGAGCCGGCGGTGTACCTTTCACCTTAGCGACTAGTAGACGAGCTGATTTGAGCTCCATGCGGGTCTTCGGCTGTCCGGCCTATGTCCACGTTGACAGGTCTCAACGCCGTAAACTTGACGATCGCGCGTGGAAGGGTGTCTTTGTGGGCTATGCTTCCGAATCACCTGCGTGGTTGGTGTACAATCCTGCTACTCGTGGGGTGGTGAGCAGCCGTAACGTGGTGTTCGATGAGGCTGCAGTCCTCTCTATGGGGGAGAGCAATGCGGAGCAACGCACAGACGATGACGAGGACAGCATCCCGCGCACCATGTGTAGCGAATAACGGGATACACCTTCGGGGGAGTCGCCGCTACGGGAGTCGCTGCAGCATTCCGGGTCGATGGAATATGAACGGGACATGCATTCGGGGGAGACTCCACGTCCAAGGTATAATCTTCGATCCACTGCTGCACCACAGCAATGCGTACCCAGTCCAAGGTATAATCTCCGTTCAGCGGGCGCTTCGGGAGATGGATGGACTACGGGAAGTACCGCGGCTATGAAGTCAGCCAGCAGCCCGACCGTTAAAGAGCCGGTGTCATACAAGCAAGCGCTGAGGAGTCCCCAATCGGGGGACTGGGAGGCAGCTATCAAGAGCGAGTACGACTCACTTGTATCTCGGAAAACCTGGACATTGGTCCCTTGTCCTGCCGGTCGCAAACTCGTAGATTCCAAGTGGGTGTTCAAGCTGAAGCGCGATGCTAATGGACAGATAACAAGGTACAAAGCAAGACTTGTGGCTGGCGGGTTTAATCAGGAGAAGGGTGTGGACTACCGCGAGACCTTCGCTCCCACAGTGAGGGTGATTTCTATTCGAACGTTGCTCGCGCTTGCCGTTTATAATGATCGGGACGTGGAGCAGCTTGATGTGGTGACGGCATTTTTGGAGGCCGATATCGAGGAGGAAATCTACATGAGGCAGCAGGAAGGATTCCGTCACTTCGACATCAATGGAGAGGAGCGAGTGTGCTTGTTGAAGAAATCATTGTATGGCCTCAAGCAAGCTCCTAGGAACTGGAATAAGACCACCACAGCATGGCTAGAGGAGTATGGCTTTACCCAATCCAAGGTGGATCCCGGCATTTACGCCTTCATCAAGGAGGGTGAGCTTTATGTCTTGGCGTTGTACGTGGACGACATCATCATCGTCGGACAAGCGGGTAGCTTCATCGTTGGGTTCAAGCCGGCTTTCGGCGAAAGGTTCAACGTGCAAGACCTCGGCCCAGTGTCTTGGTTGCTTGGCATGACAGTCGAGCGTGATCGTGGCAGCCGCACCATCAGGATTGGACAACAACAATACGTATTAGATATGTTGGAGCGCTTCAACATGATGGACTGCAAGCCAGTGGGCTCACCTATGGCGGTCGATGCTTTGAGCAATTGTGTGGAGACGTCGACATCAAAGCTGCCTCCCGGTCTAGTGCCGTACCAAAGCTTGATCGGTAGCTTGCTCTACGCTTCCGTAAGCACACGACCCGACATCACTATGGCTGTTAGCCACCTTAGTAGAAACATGTCCGACCCCTCTCAGTTACATTGGGAGCAAGCCAAGAGGGTGCTTCGCTACCTCAAGGGGACCGCAGATTCGGTGTTGATGTACGGTGGCGCACCTTCATCAAAGGTGGTAGAATTGTCAGATTCTGACTACGCGAGTGACATTGGCGAGCGCCGCTCTCGAACGGGGTATGTGTTCATGCTCAACGGTGCAGTGGTGAGTTGAAAAGTCAGCGGGAATAAACTGCTGCGCTGTCGACAGCGGAAGCACAGTATATGGCGCCGACTGCGGCCACTCAGGAGGCGATGTTTTTTAAGCAAGTGCTCCATGAGTTTCACCAAGACTCCGAATCTCCCATCACAATTCACGAGGACAATCAGAGTTGTATTGCACTCAGCCAGAATAGCATGACGACCGGACGCAGCAAGCACATGGACGTGAGGTACCATTTCTGTCGGGAGAAGGTGGAGAGCGGAGACATCGAGGTGCAATATTGTGCGACGGAGAACATGCTTGCTGATGTGCTAACCAAGCCATTAGTGAGTGCAAGGCACGGCAAGTTCTGCAATGCCATCATGGGATTGCCAGCGTAGCAAGGGGGAGTGTTGCGCGACATAGTTTGTGTGGTCATCAAGTTGCTACACAGCAATGTTGGTCAAGTAGCATCGTGATAGTACGGCTGTGACTCAGCACAATAAGATGATAAGCCAATCAGCAATAGAGAGGATTAGGTTGCTGATGGTAGCAAGTTGGTGAGCGTTAGATATCATCTAAAGGCTCAGAATATTCGTTGGCGTGTGCTCACCACAAGGTGAGTGCGTGTTCTGTGATAGGCAAGTGCTAGGCACTTGCTGAGGGTGAGATGACATGCAGTGTCACTCACCGAGTGTAAGCATTCCTTATCGTCCCCTCAACTTTGACAATCACCATCAACTCCATCCCGGCCCCCATTCCCTCCATAGGCCCCTCGGACACATATCGCATCCTAGGGGTCGAACTCAACACCTCCCTCACCTTCACTAAGCACCGGCACGAACTAAGACGTACTACCGCATCCCTCATCACCGCCCTCTCCGCCTCCCCACTAACACAATCCCGCAGAATCAGGGTCATCCGTGGCCTCCTTATCGGCAAACACTTCACCCTCCACCTCGGCCTCTTCACCGACTCCCAACTCAACACCCTCGAAGGACAAATCTGCCGGGCCCTCCGCTCCGCCGTCTCCTCGGTACGTAACCTCCCCCGCACCGCCCTCCACCGCCCTACCTCAGACCTAGGATACGGCCTCCCCTCCCTCAAAGCCCACGCGGCACAACTCACTGATTTGCCACCTACATAAAATCATGAACAACCCAAGATATCGAGGCCACATGGCCCGAGCACACATTCGCACCATCTCCACCACATACTCCCACTGGCCCACTGAATCCATCATGTCAGGCCGCTCCACCCCACCCACACTCGAATGCCTAGTGAGAGCCCAACGCGACGCGGGCACCATGTTCCACAACATCCCTCCACTCTTCCTCACCAACCCCATTGCCTCCACACTCCGCGCACACATCACCAGCCAAGACAACACCCTCCTCGCCTCACTCCGAGACAAAGCCACACACAACACCGACCCTCACACATACAAACAAGCATATTGTGAATTCTCTCCCCGCAAAACACACGCCTCCCTCCTCCTCCGCCTCACTCCCCTCTGGAAAATTAACATAACCACATGGCCACAAGTCCTCCTCCGCGCCACCTCATCCTCCTTCATACTCAAATCCTTCAAATCCATCTCCACACTCACGCGGTCCACCACTCCACCAGCCCACTTTCAGTCCCCATTCGCCTTCTCGCCGCAATTCTCACCAAACCCCTCCATACTATCCACAACTGCCTGCCCATCACACACCTCACCCCCAAACATGCATCCCCCCCACCACTATCCACCCTTCTTGGATTCCCCTCCTCTCCCCACACCCCCCCCCAACCTCTCATCCGGCATCCACACCTCCCATACCATGACCCCCCCCCCCCCCCCCCCCCCCCCCACGGCACCCACCACACACATAGACACAGAATACCTCACCCCCTCGGACCACCACTACCACCTTGCGACGTTACGCGCATCATTTCCAAACACAAGGACACAGACTACGGCCAAACATAGTACATGGTAGAATGGGCCCCGGAACACCTCACGGAATGGGACATACAACTCCAACTCGACGACGGCTTCCGCCTAATCTCCTCCACCCTCATATCGGTATGCCTTCCCACCCCCTCCCCCGCCGACTGCTCCATATGTCACGACCCACTACACACAAGCCCAACCTCCACATGTTGCACATGCTCGCACTTTCCCGTCCATTCCCAATACCGCCCCGCTCAGAGACCCGCCACATGGCATTGCGACTGGTGTGCTCGCGGCCAACACCACGACCTCACCCGCCTCCACGAGGTCCAGTGGGCACCGTACCTACAACTACACGACACCATCAGTGATACCCCCTCCGGCCCCACCGCCCTCACCGCATTTAACTCCGGCTTTGTCCCCTCCACGACACCCATCCTACCCGAACCCGGACCCCCTCCATGGACGCACCCCCTCATCACATTTAACCACGACCCTATCCACCCCGACTTGGACATGCTCCCTACCGGTAAAATAACAATTCACACACACCCATCACTACACGACACCACTATACTCTGCACTCCCGACGCCCGCGCGGTCACCACCCTGAACGGCCCACGCGTCCGCCACCTATTTCAACTCTTCCGCCCCGACCACTCGCATCACACGTTCGAAGAGGAGGTCAACCACCTCCTCACTCGTCTAGACTCCCGCTCAGAAATCCACTCACTCTCACCTGCCACCACCACCCATAATAGATGGGCCACTAGAGAGGACCTCCTCACAACTCTCCGCCACACATTCAACATCCTGTCAGAACTATACTCCGACCGCCTCAATAAATCACTCCACTCTCACACCTACCACTCACTATACCCCGAAGACATAGTATTCTCATCAAGCGGCAGCAATGCCCCACACACATGGCACGGCACCAACATCGCCAGCCCAGAATGCGACCACGAATGCATGCGCCGCGCCATGGAACATGCAATCACCTGCGCACACCTCACAGCCTCTCACACACCCTGCGCAACCATCCTCATACTCTCCCGATGGGAATACACACCATACCGCCACTCCAAATACATCAACTCCCCATACACCCACCACCTCTACACCCTTCCCAGTGGCGCAAACACCTTCCTAACCCCCGACCAACACACAGGCCACCCCACCCCCACCCCATGCGGCACACGTTGGATGGTCGACATCTACCTCGTCGCCAACCTCCTAGCCCTCTCCACTCTACCCTCACACACAGCCATGACCGCCCTCCACAACACACTCGAGTCTACCTGCGACACACACCTCCCCAACCCCACCATCACCATCCCACCTCCACACCTCACCGATACCTACTCACCACACTCAGCAGGCATCTACCACCTCCCCCCAACCCCACTCACCCCCTTACCTACCCCCTCCAGGAACGCATGCAACTAATATACGCCCCCACCAGAGGAAATCTTGCTTGGAACTAGCACGACTTTGTATACACAGACGGTTCAAGAAAGGGAGGCTCCTCCCCCCTAGGAGCAGCCGCCACCCACCCCGCCTTGGACACCCGCATCAAAATTCTGGTGACCTCTACCCCTTCCTCGCACACCATCAATCGCGTCGAATTAGCTGGCATAGACACAGGCCTCCAACTAGGCCATACCCATCTCCTTACAGACGGTGCGTGCTCCCTCCGCCTCATACAAGGCTACTTAAACTGCCCATCCGCTTAAAGACACAACATCCACCGCGACACACTCATCTCCATCACACACACCCTCAAAACCCGCTGCGACATAGGCATCCGCACACACCTCGGCAAAATTAAAGCACACAACCACTCACTAGGAAACGACCTCGCAGACACACTGGCTAACCAAGTCGCACACGGACACCCACCCGACACAACATACACCTTTGGTTTAGACGTGTCGATAGGCCACAGGACCTGGCCATACACTTTCATTTCACAAACCCTAGGGGAGCCCATACCCTACAGATACACCAACCTCAAAACTGACGCTCACACCCACAGCACCAAACACACACACACACACACCCCTCTCACAAACATCCAAACACGGTGCCCTCCTCGCCCGCGCCGCGGAGGACGGCGCCGACTTCACTTTCCACAAAAAACACACAACACTCACCAACATCCAATTTACCCACAAGCAAGAGTTCATGTGGGGAGTCCACAACACCCGCCTCCTCACACACAACCCCACTCTGCGCTGCCCATGTGTGGCCAATTCACTAGCAACGGCCACATGGCCAGTAACTGCCCAACCATGTGTGGACTAAGACAAGACCGCCACAACAACGCGCTACAACTCCTACTCTCCCTTTTGGAACGCCACAACGGCGGCCGTTGGGAGACCATCATTGCAGGATTCGGTAACAAACCCATCAAATCGTTCGCTTCCCTCACACCCACCCACACCCTTCTTGGCTGCCACCCCCTCACCCCACCCACATGCCCACCCGCCTTGTTGATGCTGACGAAGGTTTCTCGCCCGACTCCCTAACCTCGTGCCCCGCCATCCCCCCCCCCCCGAGATTCTCCCCCCCGCGCTACGACCCCCCGCGCACAAACCCGACTTTATCCACCTCCTCGGACCTCGATTCGTCGGTCACACAAACGGTCGCCGCCGATACTCATCCATTAAAAAGATTCAAATAGGAGAGTGGAAATACTGCACGGACCACAACCTCTCCCAAAGTCCCAAACACCCCAACTTATACGTGCCAAATACACACCCCTCGCAAATGCCATCCGCCACCACTGGCAAGGTACCGATGTAGACATCCTCCACATAGGCATGAGCCGCACGTGTACACCGCACTCATCCACCATCGTAGGCCTCACCTCTCTACTCACACTCCGCACAGACCTCCTGACAAACTCATCTCCAAAGTACCACTCGACACGTCTCGCATCCTTGCACAACTCCACACGCACACTGTCCAATGGTTAAACCATCTCCTACTTGTATACCGCACCAAATCCCGCACGACCTCTCGCCGCGCCTCCACACAATGCACCTTCGCATGCCCATAATAGCACGCAGCCATCACCCCGCATCGCACACTCCCCGGGGGGGAGTAAAGCCCCCGAACACCCTTGGAGAGGTTGGATTAAGGCGGTTAACGGTCTAGCCTTGACTTGTAAGTTTCCTGTATGGCATAGTTGGGAGGGCCCAGAGACAGCAACCGGCGCATACGGTATTTGGTGTAAACCGGCGCATACGGTACATGTTGTAAACAATTTCAATTTCAATTTCTATTTTGTTGTAGCGTAGCGATGGACTCTTCCGTGTCGACAAGAGGTACATGTACCGAGGTGGGTTGGTCAAGAATTGTAGTCGGTGCTTGATCGTAAAAAGTACAATAAGCGTTGACTAACCAAAGTTGTACATGCCAAGGAGTTGGAGCAGCCACCTCTTGATGGGCGGGATTCTCTAGCGACTGGCGAGCAAAGAGTTGTGTCCGTGCTGGAAATTCTTGGTAGAGTTTCCAATAGCGAGTGAGCTCGTTGAGCTTTGCCCACATAGGTAGAGCAAACACAACCATCGTAGATGTTGGAGCTGTACGGGGACAACTCTCAAAATGACGTCCAATATGTTCAACTAACTCCCAAGGTGGATTGATGAACACCCGTTCTCATGACAAATCCCTCTCAAGATACGAGTGACTCGGCGAACGGTGAGGTAAGTCATCGTGCGAGCTTAGACCTTCATCATCAACACATCCCTCCACGGTAATGTTTATTTATCATAGGTCGGGTCACCAGTGACCGAACCTATACCACTTCTAGCACATGTGGTAACTACATCAAATCAACACCTATAACCAAAAACTTATCATGACATGTTGCTTATGGCTGAAACTTGATTAAGGGACAGGTTTGGCATGAAAAGCGCTCGTACACACGGTGTTCCATAATGTACAATATGAGGGTGTTAAACGAAATTTCAGACACTTTCTTGCCCCGCAAACCTCAATTGACGTTTCCATTCACAATTGCGTGGCCGGTGACTCAATTTTACATATTTAAGGTTCATTTCAAAGCTAATACAGTTTACATTCCGACCCTCACAGTTCAAATGAAAAAAAGTTTACGTCGATGGCCAGACGATGGTTTAAAGCAAAAGGTTTCAAGGGTCCGAAGCTATAATTTAATACTTAGCACATATTTCAGCGCTCTAAAAGTACTGCAAGAGGGGCTGAACTACAAAAAAATAGTCAAACACCTTCGTTGTGCATATTAAAACATGTTTTGATCGTTGTTGAGTCATATAGAATTGTTGAAATCTTACCAAGTGAGAAAACAAAAAAATTCACGGAGCGCCAGCCACGTCTAGACCGCAAATAACCAACTTCACCCGCTACCAACGCTTGAACCTTCACCTTCTCCGATTCCGCTTGCCCTCTTGCACCCGATGTTGCCTTCCCTGCCTTCCGCTTTACCCATGCTTGCACCATCGCCTCATAAAGTCAGTTCCTTGGCTACACAACGTGGCGGGCAAAACAATCCGGGTTCCGGGCCAGGCTACAAAGAAACATGCAGACCCTCTTATACAATGGTTGTAAGCGAATTTCTGCCGCGGGGGCGAGGCTCGCGAGCGGCATTTCCTCATCCTGCTATGTCTCGTTAGCGGTCAAGTCTACCGTTGCACTACCACCAACAACCAAGCAACCAACCACAACATGTTCCTAATAATCATGGGTGTTGTCGAGCTAAGTATCAAGACGCGCGAGGGTCTCACCGGCCAGCTCTAGCTCTTCTTCGGGGGCGGTGAGGATGTCGCTATCCTCATCGCGCGCGTCCCTCTCCCGACCTATGCGCTTATGTACTGCGCCTAGTACGCGCGGTAGCCGCATCAGCCCCGAAAGTGGTCACAAACCACGATGGTCTACTATAGTCAACGAAATAGGTGGCTCGTGTGGTGATAGTCGCGCCTTTTGAGAGATAGTTTGCGTGTTTGCAACGCATGTCGGCTGTTATCTTCAGTAAAGAACCGCTATTTGAACGGCTAGTGACTCACCACCAGGGACACATTGCAAAGAGCACCGCCGCAAGATACGGCAATATTTTCAGATGATTTTTTTTTGCGATTCCTTTGAGTGTGAGGAATGCCCCTGATCTAAGTTTACCTACAAAAAACAGTAAGCTGATTTATCATATGGGGTTTTCGACAACGGTCACCGGAGTTCTAAGCTAATAGGTTAGGACACTTGTGACCGAAGCTACAATTAGTCAGTAAAGTCAAAGCGTGCGTGCAGAGGTTCGAAAACATAGTCAACCAATCAATCGAACGTATGGTTACATGTTTACGACTCTGTCTCTGCTTGTTCTGACGACGACGACCTGCGACTAACGTTGCAAGTGCCGCGACTGTAGTCGATGGAGATGTCGAAGGCGGACCGACGACCTCTGTCGCTAACAATGTCTCAAGACGACCAGTATATGTAGCCGGCTTCTCTAGTTCGTCAGTAAGAACAGACTCGCCACCATCATGGCTTCTTAAACGGTGTTCCCATAGCTGCCTTGCCCTTCGGGTTAGGGCACTGAAAATGACGGTGTCCGCCTTTCTTGTGGCACTTGACACAGAGTCCCTCCTCGATATGACGCTTGCGCTTCTCGAAAGTCAACGCGTTAGCGATAGCGCTGAAATCAATTCGGCAAGTGTTTTGAGAAGGTCGGCCACGACCACCTTGACCTCCTCCACGTCCTCGTCCACGACCAACACCGTTATTACGCTTCTAGCTCTTAGAGGCTCCAACTAAAGGGTCCTCATAGGTACGCTTCTTGGTTGGTTGTCCGCCTCCATGCGTTGTCGACGGTCCAGTTGTTGACTTCACACCACCTAGATGGGGTGAATAAGTAACGACGTCGTTGCGGAGGTTTTGTAGCTCCATGAGTTTGAGATCGTAGCCCTTCAGTGATCGATGAGACTTAGCATGGGTCTGTAGCTCAAAGTTAGCCAGTCCATGGATAAAACGAACACATTGAAGGTCGGTTGTCAGTTGTTGACGAGACCTCCGTAAAAAGTCATAGAACTGCTGGGTGTAGACGGCGTATTGAAATTGAAATTGAAATTGTCCACAACAATACCGGCAAACTGGACTAGCTGTTGTCTATCGGGCCTCTCTGCCTAGCCATTCAAGACTTATAAGCGAGTTTTGCCCGGGTCTCTTCGACCTGGTACACCTATCGACACGCCTAGCTTCACTATGTGTCGACGTTCCTCGGGAGTTTTAGAAACTGTAAGCAATCGCAGCAATTGCCACAGCCCCCCGCCTAAGCAGTAACATCGTAATAATCTTGTAATAAAGAAAAAACATTTACAAAAATGAATCCAATTGTCGAGAAATACAAAACTAAGCTGCTGTTCGACCTTCACGATGCTCGGCCCGCTCCCACCGAACCGGGGTGCCGACTGGCCGAGGCCGGTCGGCGTTCGGGAGGGACGCCGGGCCAGCCTGATCTAGCTCCCGCGTGACTTCGGTCTTGCCAAAGATAGGAGGGGAAAAGGCTGGCAAAAAAACCCTCCTCGCGTGGTCGCTCGTCGATCCCGCCGCCGCATCCCGTAAGCCCCGCCAAGGTCGTTGCCGCGTCCACCGACGCGACGGTCCTCCTTGTCGAGGTCCCCCGTCACCTCGAGGGCATGTGGGGGGGACCGAGACACACAAACATAGAAAAAAATGAGCGCTCACGCCTCCGCGCCTGAATTTTCCCCGCTTATTTTTCCGGTTGTTCTTTGTTTGGTACCCGGGTACCTATTAGGTAGTCCGGCATGCGTCCGTACTCTCCCCCCTTGATCGCGCGTCCACCTAGTAGGCTTTGTTGAGGTTGGGGCCTCCGCGCTCACCCGCCCCCCCCCGAAAGGGTCTCGTCTATCCGGGTAGTGGGTGTCGAAGAGGGGGGGGGGGGGGGCGTCAATTCACCTTAGCCGGATCCGTCGGGCCGCGGGTGCACGGAAATTTGTCAAAAACCCTCCGTACGGGGTTTTCCGGCGGCGCCGACCCGGAGGGTCGTCGTCGCCAGATTTTGTCGCTCCTTCCGTCACGACAAGCCTCCTTGCCGCCCGAGCTTACTTCCCCCCCCAGGGAGATGTAACATGTCGGCGTGGCGGCTCGCTAGTGAGCGCCCTACCTTGGTGCTGCTCCCCAACTAGCTCGACGCCGGGTACGGACATTAGTTTAGTTTCCCAAAAAGCCATGTGTACATGGCTTTCCGGCGGCGGCTGATCCTAAGGATCGCCGCCGCCTCACATAGCCGCTCCTCCGCCTGCGACCGGCCACCGGCATGTGCCATGTCTTGCCTCACCCCCCGGGGAAGTTTCGACTGGCACAAGGCTTGTCGACGGCTAGCGAGCGCCCTTTCATGGCGTTGCCCCCCGGCTGGCCACCACTAGCTCCAACACCCGCCTCCCTCCGATGATCCGGCCGTACCCTCCTCGCCATCAAACGTTCCTATAGTATAAGCCCCACCCCCTCGAAGTAGGATTGTACTCAGTAGTATATTACCGCGGAAAAACATATCGGACGGGCCGAGCGGGAGATCTTGGTGCCGGTATCGCACAGAAATTATTTTTTCAAAAGCCCTCTATACATGGCTTTCCCGACCGCTGCTGCTCCCGCGGATCGAGCTGTCGGCCCTCTAAGCCCCCTACCGTGTCAGGCTTGGCACGGCTACGGGGTTTCCAGCGCCCACCACCGGGAGGTGAGGGGATGCCGACGGGCCTGCGAACGCACCGTCCTCCAGGGCCGACGCCGCTGCGCCGCCGGCGGGCGCCTATTACCCTGCGTAATGCTTAGCAGAGCGTTTGTGGAAGGGTTACACGGAAATGCCATCACCGGGAGTCGAACCCGGCACCTCCGCGTCCGGAGCCGTACGCCGTAACCAAGTACCGCGCCGAAAAGTCGGTGCCCATTGGGGATATATCTCATATATATACCCCCGTACTGCCCGAACAACGGGCTCCCGCAGTACATCCACTATTGGCGAGATAGTAGGGCCAAGACTCCCCCGGATTACAACGTAAGGATGTGTCCATTATTATGCCCACCACGGGGACCTCACAACACTCCCCCTAATGGACACCATCCGATCAACTCCGGTCAAACCCTAGCAACCCGCATCATACGCGGAGGGCCCATAACCTGTCAAGGGTTACACGGAAATGACATCACCGGGAATCGAACCCGGCACCTCCGTGTCCGGAGCCGTACGCCGTAACCAAGTACCGCGCCGAAAAGTCGGTGCCCATTGGGGATATATCTCATATATATACCCCCGTACTGCCCGAGCAAAGGGCTCCCGCAATACATCCACTATTGGCGAGATAGTAGGGCCAAGACTTCCCCGGAGTACGACGTACGGATGTGTCCACTATTATGCCCACCACGGGGACCTCACAACATGTAATCCACTCATTCTTGCGCTGCCGGAGGACGACCTTTCCATTATTGAGAATGTCAGCGAGGATTACAAGACCTGCGGCCACCTTGCATGGACTGCGTTAGTCAATCATTATGAGGACGATGGTATTTACCGGTGTACGGAACTATTGCAGGACTTGGAGGCGCCGCAAGCGGACGGCGAGAGCGGCATTCAAGACCTGAACCGGTTAATTCGACTGCAACGACAACTTGCCCGAGTTGGGGACGTCGTCCACGACCGGCGTATCATAATGTACTTGGTGAAGGGCCTGCGCAGCGAATACCACTCCATCACCGACACGTGGGACGTACACGACCTTAGCATGGATACCGTCAAGCGTAATCTTCGTCAAAAGGGCATGCGCATCGAGAGTCGTGCGCAATCACATACAACGGAGCCCCCAACGCCTACGGCTTTTGCAGTGTCTCATGATGACTCAACGACTAAACTTTTGAAGCGGCAAGTCTCCGAGCTCCAAGACCAACTGAAATCTCTTCAAGGAGCTGCGACTACTCGTCGTACATCATATGGTAGAGGCGGAGCGATAATTTTTCGTGGTGTTTGCTATGGCTGTGGTAAGAAGGGCCATCGCATGTCCGAGTGCCCAGTCAACAACACCGGAGGTAACTCTGCGCAAGTGGACTCCCCGGTTGCTTTTCCGGCGGTCATGGACGTGACGGCCACCCCTGCGAGGCCATTCTCCATGGGGGAGAGCAATGCGGAGCAACGCAGTGATGATGAAGAGGACATCACCTCGCGCACCATGTGTAGCGAATAACGGGATACACCTTCGGGGGAGTCGCCGCTACGGGAGTCGCTGCAGCATTCCGGGTCGACGGAATATGAACGGGACATGCATTCGGGGGAGACTCCACGTCCAAGGTATAATCTTCGATCCACTGCCGCACCACAGCAATGCATACCCAGTGCAAGGTATAATCTCCGTTCAGCGGGCGCTTCGGGAGATGGATGGACTACGGGAAGTACCGCGGCTATGAAGTCAGCCAGTTGCCCGACTGTTCAAGAGCCGGTGTCATACAAGCAAGCGCTGAGGAGTCCCCAATCGGGAGAGTGGGAGGCAGCTATCAAGAGCGAGTACGACTCACTTGTATCTCGGAAAACCTGGACATTGGTCCCTTGTCCTGCCGGTCGCAAACTCGTAGATTCCAAGTGGGTGTTCAAGCTGAAGCGCGATGCCAATGGACAGATAACAAGGTACAAAGCAAGACTTGTGGCTGGCGGGTTTACTCAGGAGAAGGGTGTGGACTACCACGAGACCTTCGCTCCCACATTGAGGGTGATTTCTATTCGAACTTTGCTCGCGCTTGCTGCTTATAATGATTGGGAGGTGGAGCAGCTTGATGTGGTGACGGCATTTTTGGAGGCCGATATCGAGGAGGAAATCTACATGAGGCAGCAGGAAGGATTCCGTCACTTCGACATCAATGGAGAGGAGCGAGTGTGCTTGTTGAAGAAATCATTGTATGGCCTCAAGCAAGCTCCTAGGAACTGGAATAAGACCACCACAGCATGGCTAGAGGACTA
Source organism: Tetraselmis chui (assembly GCA_026401115.1). Lineage (NCBI taxonomy): Eukaryota > Viridiplantae > Chlorophyta > Chlorodendrophyceae > Chlorodendrales > Chlorodendraceae > Tetraselmis > Tetraselmis chui. The sequence goes on from JAPMLY010000624.1 coordinate 29,796, forward strand.
TGGCTTTACCCAATCCAAGGTGGATCCCGACATTAACGTCTTCATCAAGGAGGGTGAGCTTTATGTCTTGGCGTTGTACGTGGACGACATCATCATCGTCGGACAAGCGGGTAGCTTCATCGTTGGGCTCAAGTCGGCTTTCGGCGAAAGGTTCAACGTGCAAGACCTCGGTCCGGTGTCTTGGTTGCTTGGCATGACAGTCGAGCGTGATCGTGGCAGCCGCACCATCAGGATTGGACAACAGCAATACGTCTTAGATATGTTGGAGCGCTTCAACATGATGGACTGCAAGCCAGTGGGCTCACCTATGGCGGTCGATACTTTGAGCAATTGTGTGGAGACGTCGACATCAAGGTTGCCTCCCGGTCTAGTGCCGTACCAAAGCTTGATCGGCAGCTTGTTGTACGCTTCCGTAAGCACACGGCCCGACATCACCATGGCTGTTAGCCACCTTAGTAGGTACATGTCCGACCCCTCTCAGTCACATTGGGAGCAAGCCAAGAGGGTGCTGCGCTACCTCAAGGGGACCGCAGAGTCGGTGTTGATGTACGGTGGCGTACCTTCATTAAAGGTGGTAGAATGGTCCGATTCTGACTACGCGAGTGATATTGGCGAGCGCCGCTCTTGCACGGGGTATGTGTTCATGCTCAACGGTGCAGTGGTGAGCTTGACAAGTCAGCGGGAACAAACTGTGGCGTTGTCGACAGCGGAGGCAGAGTATATGGCGCCGACTGCGGCCACTCAGGAGGCGATGTTTTTTAAGCAACTGCTCCATGAGTTTCACCAAGACTCCGGGTCTCCCATCACAATTCACGAGGACAATCAGAGTTGTATTGCACTCAGCCAGAATAGCATGACAACCGGACGCAGCAAGCACATGGACGTGAGGTACCACTTCTGTCGGGAGAAGGTGGAGAGCGGAGACATCGAGGTGCAATATTGTGCGACGGAGAACATGCTTGCTGATGTGCTTACCAAGCCATTAGTGAGTGCAAGGCACGGCAAGTTAAGCAATGCCATCATGGGACTGCCAGCGTAGCAAGGGGGAGTGTTGCGAGACATGGTTTTGTGTGGTGATCAAGTTGGTACACAGCAATGTTGGTCGAGTAGCATCGTGGTAGTACGGCTGTGACTCAGCACAGTAAGATGATAAGCCAATCAGCAATAGAGATGATTAGGTTGCTGATGGTGGCAAGTTGCTGAGCGTTAGATATCATCTAAAGGCTCAGAATATATGTTGGCGTGTGCTCACCACAAGGTGAGTGTGTGTCCTGTGATAGGCAAGTGCTAGGCACTTGCTGAGGGTGACATGACATGCAGTGTCACTCACCGAGTGTAAGCATTCCTTATCGCCCCCTCAACCTTGATAGCATTTATAGCGTCATCTTGGATGTTAGGGAGCGGAGAAGTCTTCCGAAGCTCCGCAACAAGCAGGTCAAAAGTAGTTGGAATAGCTGTCTAATGTTTACGGTTCAACCACCATATATTCAGGGGTCTAGAAAACTGTGAAGTAACCCATATTACTGCGTCATAACAATCAACATTAATTCCAAGCAAAACGAAACGTTGCGGTTGCGCCTCCAGCCAGTCTTCAAGATCACGAGGGAAACGATCAAAATGTAACGGTGAATTAATTGCAGCCTTGCGCTGAGTCTCCGTAAGGGTAACAAGTAGACCAGCAAAAATGGTCGTCGGAATTGGGGCTCCCATACGTAAATCAGTCGGAGCCTGACCACACAACTGATTGATGTAGCCACGAATAAGCAGCTAGACATGACCATAGTCGACGGAAGAAACCGGGGGTACAGAAAGTATTGCCTCGGGACTGACGGATCATCATAGCAGAGAACTTGGTGCGTATAAAGTGCACGACGAAAAATCTCCCACTAAGTCACGTAACAAAAGTAAAGCAACTCGTTTTTTTGCTTCAAAGACGGAAGTAACTCTTTCTAAGCGGGCGTAAAGCCGACATTCCAATTAGAAAAAATTACACGGCTCGTAAGAACAGGGCTCGGCCGGTGCACGGCTCGCGGGACAAAAAAAACACGAGCCGTGTTCCTCGCGCAATCTGGTATTCCAATTAGGCCGGTACACGGCTCGGACCGCAGTACATACGGGCTTTGTATCGGGCTTATTATCCTACGGGCATTTCTGCGCAGTCATCGCGCCCGCACACACTCTCTCACCAACACCTACCTGCACCCGCGCCCGTTCCACGATGCTGGATCCGAGGCGCATTACGCTTGTATGGGCCGTGGCCTTGCTTTTCGGCTTGGCGGCACTCGTGAATGCCGTTTCGCCCGCGCCAGATGTGGTGATGGGTACGGATCCATCCTCATCCGGACACACGCACGGCCACACACGGTCACACACGCGCGCATACATACGCACACGGTCATACACGCGATCACACACACACACACACACACACACACACACGCGCGCGCGCGCGCGCACAAGGTCACAGCGCATACGCGCACGCAATCTCTCACTCACATAGTACAGTCACACGGTCAGGCCCACATAGATATATAAGGGGATACATTATGCGTCTTTCCGGCGTACAATCGCGTAACCCGTCGGACCGGAAATAGACTGCCGTCTAGCTGTGCTTAACAACTTACATGTAACCATTCTTTCTGCGCGAGCTGTGCCTTCAAAACAGTCGTTTTCCCGTGCACGAGCGCGCCTACGTATTGCCAAATCATAAGGCAACCGTTGTTGCGAGAGCCCGATTGCGTGTGCGTGTGTGTTGGTGGGGGGGGGGGGGGTATGTATGTCCCTCTCTCTCTATATATATATATATATCTTTCTCTCTCTCTCTCTCTCTCTCTCTCTCTCTCTCTCTCTCTCTCTCTCTCTCTCTCTCTCTCTCTCTCTCTCTCTCTCTCTCTTTCTCTCTCTCCCTCTCGCTCTCGCTCTCTCTCTCTCTCTCTCTCTCTCTCTCTCTCTCTCTCTCTCTCTCTCTCTCTCTCTCTCTCTCTCTCTCTCTCTCCCTCTCTCTCCCCCTCTATCTCTCTCTCTCTCTCTCTCTCTCTCTCTCTCTCCCTCCCTGTCTTTCTCCCTATCTCTCTCTATCTTTCTCTTTCTCTGTCTCTCTCTCCCTCTCTCCCTCTCTCTCTCTCTCTCTCTCTCTCTCTCTCTCTCTCTCTCTCTCTCTCTCTCTCTCTCTCTCTCTCTCTCTCTCTCTCTCTCTCTCTCTCTCTCTCTCGTAATATAGATGTTGAAGTAGAAGCATAAAATAATTAATAAAACCATAGCTACCTGTACCCAAGTAAAATTATTGTGTCTATGCGCACACGCGCGCGCGCGCGCGCGCGTGTGTGTGTGTGTGTGTGTGTGTGTGTGTGTGTGTGTGTGTGTGTGTGTGTGTGTGTGTGTGTGTGTGTGTGTGTGTGTGTGTGTGTGTGTGTGTGCATGGAACTCTCTCTCTTTCTCTCTCTCTCGCTGTGAGTGTATTTGTGCATGTGTGCATCAATAACAGCAACAACAACAGCAGCATTAAGCGATGTTGAAGTAGAAGCATAAACTAGTTAATAAAAGCGATAGTTACACAAGTAAAAGAATTGTGTCTGTGCGCACACGCGCGCGCGCGCGCGCGTGTGTGTGTGTGTGTGTGGGGGGGGCATGTAATTCTCTCTCTTTCTCTCTCTCGTTGTTTGTGTACGTGTGTCTCTGTGTGCATCAGTAATAGCAACAACAGCAGCAACAATATCAGATGTTGAAGTAGAAGCATAAACTTAAAAAGAAAAACAACAGCTGCACAAGTGGAAGTGTGCCTGAAGTATGAAGTGGAAGTGTGCCTGTGCGCGCACGCGTGTGTGTGTCTTGCATCAGCTTCACAAACATAAGCATAACGACACGAAATAGCAGTTATAGCTAATGGTTGGTGATCCTATTGTTTCATGTCGGTGGCGTACACTCAAGCTCACCCCCTCACAACAACCGTATTTTTGTATTAGACGCTTGCAAAAATTGCCTACGCGCCCATTCGCCGAAACTCCAGCTAGAGCCGTCTCCGTCCTGCAACATGTTTTTTTTTAATTCCCGCGCTCCTCGAAGGTAGTCTGCGTTCCTGCGGGCCGGATTGGTACCGGGAAGTTGCCCGGCCAATTGCATCCCATGCGCTCTCCGCTACCGTCACACCCTCCCGACCACGTATCGTCCACTTGCTCCCGACCAAAATCGAGGGGGGGCGCCCTTCACCGTCCAAGAACTTGCCAGCAACCTAAAGCGGGTGGGATAGAGTCATATACAAAAGTTCGCGTGTCGGGTTGTGACAAGTCGGGAGGTGGGCAAGGCGGGCGGGTACCTCAAAGATCACGCCCGCAACTTCCGGCTTGATGTCCAGCCACCTCTCCCATATTCGCACCGAGCGCAAAGGGTGGCACCGAAGCTCCACGCTTTGTTCGGCTATTACCTTGCCCCCTGCGAAGAGGTTCTTCAAGTGGCCGAGCGCGAGCTCCTTGAAGAGCATTGCCGCACGCTCCTAGAGAGGCACCTCCACCCCCTACAGTCCGCCATCGGGCGCCTCCTTCCTCGTGGGCCCCTCTCCGAGGCGGAGAGGGACACCTCAAGCGCAACTTGTTTCTCCGCCTCTGTCCAGTAAGGCTAGGGATCAAGTGAATTTTGTCGATGTTGATCGTAATGATATTTTGCAACGTCGATGTTGATGGTATTGATGTCTTGGATTGTCGTTGTTGATGGCGTTGATAGTTTGAGATGCTGACATCGATAGCAATTTAAACCGATATTATCGCCGATGTATCGATACATCGGGCTTAAATAATCAATATTTTACAATTGTTTTGTTAATTGATGGCATTGATGCGAGCACTACTGCCATCGTGTCGATGTCGATATCACAACATATCACATCGATGGCACTATCACTAGGTGATGATGATACTATCGACGATGCATCGATGGTTGATCCCTAGCCTTACTGTCCAGTGCAAGCTTCCGGCTTGCGCGGCCCCCTCTTCGGAACGTTTTCGCCGAGGCATGTTGGGCGGACTGTGCTAGCGATGCTTGCCGGGGCTGTGTGTAGTGGGATACTGCGTAGCGATACTGCATAGCGATTATTTCTAGCTATAGGGGGAAGAGCCCCGCGCGACGCGAGGAACGGGATATACTGTATAATGTACTAGTTTCCCGAGCCGTGTACCTCCTCCCGGTACACGGCCTTGCCGAAAAGCAAGCTCAAGCCGTGTTCCTATTTGCTCAAGCCGTGTTCCTTTTGAGGCGGTACACGGCTCGCGAGCAGTGTACCGTTATTGGAATACATGTAAAAGTGATATTTTCGGTACACGGCTCGCGAGCCGTGTACTGCATGTCTACTTGGAATAAAGGCCTAAGTGACATACCACCAATATCGATTGTCTCCGGTACGACGTAATAACCATCTGGATTAATAGTCGACTGGGTTGTTACAACATGCTCGAGCTGAGCAAGTGTGCACAAATGAGTCGTCACATAGGGAATTGGAACGAAAGCCGAATAGACGTAAACAAGATGTTGTCCGACAGGTAAAGCGACGCGAACCGGTGCGTCACTCAACAACGTTAAGTCATCATGAGTCAACATAAGGCTAGTTTCCTCATGTAACTCGCGAACATCAGCATCGACATGCTCTTCAGCATGCGAAATCAAACCAGTTGGGAATCAGGTTTTACCCGAACAAGGCTCACGTTGTAACACGAGCTTAACTTCAGCAAGCTTAGATCCGCCAACATGAAGTACGACCACCACGTAACGACCAAATCCAACGAAACCCATTCCGAATCAATCAAGCAACGTCGAGCAAATCAAGCGACATCGAAAACGTACGTCGACCAAGAGCTCCGAAACTAGTGTGGCGGTTAGCCTTCAAAAAGCTAAGTGAAGACACAAATATGTTATGTTCTGGTTTGTTTTGTTATCTAGCTGCTCAACTGCAAGGTGGTAGTGTAGATGGGAAGAGATGCGAAGATGTCTCACTGCTCGTACTTTAGCAGTATATTGTAATTGAACAAAGAGAATTGTTAAATGGTTGTGTCACCTCCTTCTACCGCACTAGGCTTATATAGTCTTTGCCTCGTTAGCTTGCACCTACTCTTCCTTGACTTACGTGTCAGGTGCTGGGGCTTTCTAACCGTCAGTAATAGACTTGCGACGCGTCTCGTCCAGTCTGGGAAATCACATTCTGCATGGGAAACCTCGCTTGGCGCGTCGTCTGGCTAGTTAGATTATTGAAATTGAAATTGAAAATGTAATTGTTTACAACATGTACCGGGCTAAACCGGCTGCTGGCTATGGGCCCCCCATGCACGTGCCGTTAGTGGTCTTATATTAACAGGAGGTAGACCGTGAACCACTGATCCCAACCTCTCCATTGGCAGTGACGATACCGTCTAAAACATACACGTAACCATGTTTTTATTAGTTTTGGATCTATACGTCTTTTTTTTGATACAATATGAAATAAAATGTGTCGCTAGTCTTCACGATACGCGGCCTGCTCTAGCCGCTTCGGGGATGCTGATCAGCGAGGCTGGTTAGCTTGAGCTGGTCGAGGCGAACGTGCTTGACCTCGGGTACCGTGCGACTCCGGTCGTGCCGGAGCTATGGGGAAAGGCATGTGAAAAACCCCCTCGTTCAGATCTTCGTCGGTCCCGTCTCGATCCGTGCTCTTCCCCGCCCGAGGTAGTAGTTGCTCCTCCCGACACACTTCGCCACCTAGCCGAGTCTTCCCTCCTCCTTCGGGGGCTGGGAATAGAAAATAACTATAAGTTGCAGACGGTGTCCGGCTGGCTCTCTTTCCCCCGTGCCAGATGTTCTCATGTCCCATGTCCTTGTTCCGTATGTGTTCCTGTTGTGAGATCCCCGTGGTTGGCACGATAATGGACACATCCGTACGTTGTACTCCGGGGGAGTCTTGGCCCTACTATCTCGCCAATAGTGGATGTACTGCGGGAGCCCGTTGCTCGGGCAGTACGGGGGTATATATATGAGATATATCCCCAATGGGTACCGACTTTAGGCGCGGTACTTGGTTACGGCGTTCGACTCCGGACACGGAGGTGCCGGGTTCGGATAGGTTATGGGCCCTCTAGCTGCTAGTTGTTGGAGTCATTTGTCTTGACTGGAACCTAGAGCTTGCTTCTCGAAGAGTGGTAGACCTTTGTGGTGTCGCACGATACGTGAGGTGCGGCTGGCTCACAAAGTGGCTGGCTCTTGCTTGTGTTTGTAGCTTTACTTCGATACCCGGCTGGTAGCGACTTGTTTGTGTCGCTTGGAGCCGGCTTGAACCCCCGAACGCCGACTCGTGTGACGTGAAGATCGGCATGCTTTTCTTTGTTATAGCTTGGCGCTTTCTGGAATTTTATTCGCTTCCGGAGCTTGTCACCCGCCAGTTTCTTTTCTCGTGAAAGCCGATAGTGGTCCGGCTGAATTTTAGGAAAGGCATCTTACCACAAGTGTACTAGCACTCTTGTACGACGTCACTTGACCGACCTTCTGAGACTCGTTTCTGATCGCCTTGGCTGTATAGACTCCGGGAGTACAATTGCGTCGTCGGTCAGCCCTTTGTCGTCTCCTTTTCTGAGCCGTGTTGCCCGCCTCTTCACCGGTACTTGGTGCTTTTCTTGTTGGCATTATTGATGATTTTCTGGTTCTCTTGCGAGCGCATCCGACGTACCTGATATGGACTCCGTGAAACTACCCAAGTTCAGTGGGGAGAGACGAGATTTTGACGTGTGGAAGAAACGTTTCGGTGCATTTGGCTTGATTCAAAAGTGGGCTCCGGCTTTGTCGTCGGATGGTGCCGCTTCCTCTCAACAACAAGTCGACATGTACTCCACAGTGATTCTTGCGCTGCCGGAGGACGACCTTTCCATTATCGAGAATGTTAGCGAGGATGACAAGACCTGCGGCCACACTGCGTGGACTGCGTTAGTCAATCATTATGAGGACGATGGTATTTACCGGTGTACGGAACTATTGCAGGACTTGGAGACGCCGCAAGCGGACGGCGAGAGCGGCATTCAATATCTGAACCGGTTAGTGCGACTGCAACGACAGCTTGCCCGAGTTGGGGACGTCGTCCACGACCGGCGTATCATCATGTACTTGGTGAAGGGCCTGCGCAGCGAATACCACTCCATCACCGACACGTGGGACGTACACGACCTCAGCATGGATGCCGTCAAGCGTGATCTTCGTCAAAAGGGCATGCGCATCGAGAGTCGTGCGCAATCACATTCAACGGAGCCCCCAACGCCTACGGCTTTTGCAGCGTCTCATGATGACTCAACGACTAAACTTTTGAAGCGGCAAGTCTCCGAGCTCCAAGACCAACTGAAATCTCTTCAAGGAGCTGCGACTACTCGTCGTACCTCATATGGCAGAGGCGCAGCGAGAATTTTTCGTGGTGTTTGCTATGGCTGTGGTAAGAAGGGCCATCGCAGGTCCGAGTGCCCCGTCAACAACACCGGAGGTAACTCTGCGCAAATGGACTCCCCGGTTGCTTTTCCGGCGGTCATGGACGTGACAGCCACCCCTGCGAGGCCATTCTCCGAGGCTCGACACATGTTCGAGCGCGATGGGGAAACGTGGATGTGGTTGGCCGACAGCGGCGCCAGCCATCACATGACTAATGTGCGCCGTGACTTCTGTGAGTATCGAGCGCTCACCGACCGGCTTTGGGTGAAGGGTATCAGCGCCCGCGCTGTTGGCGTGGGCTCGGTCCGAATCATTGTGAAGGCTGAAGATGGAGAGGAGATTCCTGCTTTCTAAAGAATGTGCTCCACGTTCCTGAGCTATCCCGTCGTGCGTCGTGGTCTTACCATCGATTTTTCAGCCTCACCCAAGCTCGGCGACAAGGTCATTCTGGGTGTTAGCTGATCCCGTGGACCACCTTCGTCTTCATGCCGGTCATGGTGGTGGCGTGGTGGTTCCGTTGGAGCGCGCGCATTTATTGGTGTGGTTGCCGGCGCGGGTTGCTTCGTCGAATCCTACCGCTTCGGTCGCCACTGCGCCATCGGAAAAACGGTTGTGGCATTCCCGACTCGGTCACCTTGGCGAGTCGCAATTGGACGGGCTCTTGGCCACTCAGGTGGAGGGCGTAGCGTTTTCTGCGTCGGAGAAGTTGGGCTTCTGTGAGACGTGTGCTGTGTGTAAGTCGCACGTCCGCCGTATCTCTCGTGAGCCGGCTGACCGGAACGTTGGTGTCTTTGAGGTCCTCGGGTTAGACTTCTGCGGTCCTATGAGTGTTCCATCCTGGGGAGGACGGCGGTACAGCTTGTGTGTGGTTGATTTCCGGAGCCGTTTCATGCTGCATGATGCGGTCCGCTCCAAGGATGAGGCTCCCGCCTCGTTCCGTCGCATGTTGACTACCATCCGTTCTCTGGGGCACACGGTTCGTCGTCTTCGGGTGGACAATGACACGGTGTTCTTAGGTGCTGCCTTCCGAAACCTCTTGGATGAGTTCAACATCGCTGTGGAGATCACTGCCCCTTACGCGCATTGGCAGCATGGCCGTATTGAGCGGCAGTGGGGGACGGTGGTCCCGATGGCGCAGTCAATGATCCGGCAAGCCGCGCTGCCTAAATCGTATTGGGCTCTAGCGATGGCCGCTGCGGTGAATGTCCGCAATCGTGTGCATAGTAGCGGAGCCGGCGGTGTACCTTTCACCTTGGCGACCGGTAGACGAGCTGATCTGAGCTTCATGCGGGTCTTCGGCTGTCCGGCCTATGTCCACGTTGACAGGTCTCAACGCCGTAAACTTGACGATCGCGCGTGGAAGGGTGTCTTTGTGGGCTATGCTTCCGAATCCCCTGCGTGGTTGGTGTACAATCCTGCTACTCGTGGGGTGGTGAGCAGCCGCAACGTGGTGTTCGATGAGGCTGCAGTCCTCTCCATGGGGGAGAGCAATGCGGAGCAACGCAATGATGATGAAGAGGACAGCATCCCGCGCACCATGTGTAGCGAAGAACCGGATACACCTTCGGGGGAGTCGCCGCTACGGGAGTCGCGGCAGCATTCCGGGTCGACGGAAGAGGAACCGGACATGCATTCGGGGGAGACTCCACGTGCAAGGTATAATCTTCGATCCACTGCTGCACCACAGCAATGCGTACCCAGTCCAAGGTATAATCTCCGTTCAGCGGGCGCTTCGGGAGATGGATGGACTGCGGGAAGTGCCGCAGCTATTAAGTCAGCCAGCAGCCCGACCGTTCAAGAGCCGGTGTCATACAAGCAAGCGCTGAGGAGTCCCCAATCGGGGGAGTGGGAGGCAGCTATCAAGAGCCAGTACGACTCACTTGTATCTCGGAAAACCTGGACATTGGTCCCTTGTCCTGCCGGTCGCAAACTCGTAGATTCCAAGTGGGTGTTCAAGCTGAAGTGCGATGCCAATGGACAGATTGCAAGGTACAAAGCAAGACTTGCGGCTCGTGGTTTACTCAGGAGAAGGGTGTGGACTACCACGAGACCTTCGCTCCCACAGTGAGGGTGATTTCTATTCGAATGTTGCTCGCGCTTGCTGCTTATAATGATTGGGAGGTGGAGCAGCTTGATGTGGTGACGGCATTTTTGGAGGCCGATATCGAGGAGGAAACCTACATGAGGCAGCAGGAAGGATTCCGTCACTTCGACATCAATGGAGAGGAGCGAGTGTGCTTGTTGAAGAAATCATTGTATGGCCTCAAGCAAGCTCCAAGGAACTGGAATAAGACCATCACAGCATGGCTAGAGGACTATGGCTTTACCCAATCCAAGGTGGATCCCGGCATTTACGCCTTCATCAAGGAGGGTGAGCTTTATGTCTTGGCGTTGTACGTGGACGACATCATCATCGTCGGACAAGCGGGTAGCTTCATCGTTGGGTTCAAGCCGGCTTTCGGCGAAAGGTTCAACGTGCAAGACCTCGGCCCAGTGTCTTGGTTGCTTGGCATGACAGTCGAGCGTGATCGTGGCAGCCGCACCATCAGGATTGGACAACAGCAATACGTCTTAGACATGTTGGAGCGCTTCAACATGATGGGCTGCAAGCCAGTGGGCTCACCTATGGCAGTCGATGCGTTGAGCAATTGTGTGGAGACGTCGACATCAAGGTTGCCTCCCGGTCTAGTGCCGTACCAAAGCTTGATCGGCAGCTTGTTGTACGCTTCCGTAAGCACACGGCCCGACATCACCATGGCTGTTAGCCACCTTAGTAGGTACATGTCCGACCCCTCTCAGTCACATTGGGAGCAAGCCAAGAGGGTGCTTCGCTACCTCAAGGGGACCGCAGAGTCGGTGGTGATGTACGGTGGCGCACCCTCATCAAAGCTGGTAGGATGGTCAGATTCTGACTACGCGAGTGATGTTGGCGAGCGGCGCTCTCGCACGGGGTATGTGTTCATGCTCGACGGTGCAGCGGTGAGTTGGAAAAGCCAGCGGCAACAAACTGTGGCGTTGTCGACAGCGGAGGCAGAGTATATGGCGCTGACTGCCGCCACTTAGGAGGCGATGTTTTTGAAGCAACTACTCCACGAGTTTCTCCAAGACTCCGGGTCTCCCATCACAATTCACGAGGACAATCAGAGTTGTATTGCACTCAGCAAGAATAGCATGACAACCGGACGCAACAAACACATGGACGTGAGGTACCACTTCTGTCGGGAGAAGGTGGAGAGCGGAGACATCGAGGTGCAATATTGTGCGACGGAGAACATGCTTGCTGATGTGCTTACCAAGCCATTAGTGAGTGCAAGGCATAGCAAGTTGTGCAATGCCATCATGGGATTGCCTGCGTAGCAAGGGGGAGTGTTGCGAGACATGGTTTTGTGTGATAATCAAGTTGCTACACAGCAATGTTGGTGAAGTAGCATCGTGATAGTACGGCTGTGACTCAGCACTATAAGATGATAAGCCAATCAACAATAGAGAGGATTAGGTTGCTGATGGTGGCAAGTTGCTGAGCGTTAGATATCATCTAAAGGCTCAGAATATACGTTGGCGTGTGCTCACCACAAGGTGAGTGCGTGTCCTGTGATAGGCAAGTGCTAGGCACTTGCTGAGGGTGAGATGACATGCAGTGTCACTCACCGAGTGTAAGCATTCCTTATTGCCGCCTCAACTTTCACAGGTTATGGGCCCTCCGCGTATGACGCGGGTTGCTAGGGTTTGACCGGAGTCGATTGGATGGTGTCCATTAGGGGGAGTGTTGTGAGATCCCCGTGGTTGGCACGATTATGGACACATCCGTACGTTGTACGCCGGGGGAGTCTTGGCCCTACTATCTCGCCAATAGTGGATGTACTGCGGGAGCCCGTTGCTCGGGCAGTACGGGGGTATACATATGAGATATATCCCCAATGGGTACCGACTTTAGGCGCGGTACTTGGTTACGGCGTACGGCTCCGGACACGGAGGTGCCGGGATCGATTCCCGGTGATGGCACTTCCGTGTAGCCCCTCGACAGTTCCAACACCCAAGTACCCCCCCCCCCCCCCCGGAACCTCCTCACACAATCGCCACTCGCTCTCACCCCCCCCTACCTCCATCCCTCACCTCACCCCTACTCCATGCCATTCCCCCACTTCAAATCCGCACTCCACACTTAACCCTCCCTCTGCCCGGCTCCTCCCGCATATACTCGGACCTCGACATGGACGACCTGCCGGATGAAACCCTTCTTGAGGACGACATCAACGCAGAGCGGCCACACTCCTCCGGACCTCCCATCCTCCCCTCCGAGTCCCCACCGGCCGACAAGGCCGACCCCCATTCCTGACTTCACTACATATTAGCCACAAGGCCCGGAGGTTCGACCCCGCAACCAACCGTGATATCCGCTCACAAATTGCAACCAACTCTTATAGGGCCTCGATCCCGCCTCATTTCAACCCCCGAACGTGCACCTACAAACTTCACAACTACCTGTTTGACCTTAACCTTGAACACGCCCCCCCACCCCCATTGGTCACCTTGACTCCTCCGCAGTCCTCTCCTTCCAATGGGGTCGTTACCAAGAACTCACCAACATCTACTCTATTGCTACCTCCCTCGCCAAACTACGCTCCAACACATGTGACTCTTATACTATAATAACAATTAACGAAGTCGATAACTTCCATAACCATAAGCTATACCCCAGCCAATGGACTAACCTCTCTAACATAGGCTCGCCCCCACACCCGGGCACATCCCACCACTCTTTACTCATTCTCACATGGCCACACTCCCACTTTGGCCTCCAACACCTAACCATACCTCTGCTACATGGATTGACTCCCTTCACCACCCTCCCCCACCATCCCTTCTTACTCGCTCACTCTCACTCCTTCCTCCTAGAACTCTACTCCCCCCCGCCCAACAGTCGGTACCTCACGTTTACTAACCCCCCCCTCGACAAAACGACACATCTCACGCATTGTCGTGCGGAACTCACGTCCTCCTACACACATACTTTATTCTCAAAACACCCGCCGACCAAGAATATAACCCCCCTTATTTCGACCCCCGGACCATTGTCTACTCACTACACTCACTCTTACGGCACCACACCTTCCGCTCCACTCCCCTCCCGGGGGCGCTCCCATTTGCTTACCGCCCTCCATCGCCCCCTTCCCTCCTCCCTCCTTTCGCCCCCACGCCCCCTCCACCCCCTCCCACCGGCCCTCCCTCTCCGGCCTGCTGCACACAAGGCTGAGAGAGGCCCTAAATACCTAAGTACTAAACCCTAAACACCTAAACCCTAAATATCCCCGCCCCCCCACCTTCCCTCCCATCCCCTCCCATCCCCCTAAAGCCAGCCCCCCCGTCGACTCTCCCCAACCCCCAACCCCCCTCCCCTCCCCTCCCCAATCCTCCCGCACCATATAGCCCAACCCCTCCACCTCATCAACCTCAACACCCGTTGCCTCCACACATCCATCCTAAACGTCGAACAAGTCACTACCACACAGCACCTAGACGTCCTCATACTCACAAAAACCAACCACGCGACCCACAAATCCCGTTGGTGTATCGCCCTCCCCCAATATTTTCTCAAACTTTCTCGTCCACACCACTCACTTGTGCCCCAACCCAATGCATGCGCTCCACTCCGCCATTGTCATAACACCGCCAACCCACCTCATTCCCTTCATTGTTGGACTATCCCTCATCCCACACTCAGGCACCCCCTACCTCCTCCTCGGTGTCTACATGCCGCACCTGCACAACCCCCAACTAACCAGACTATACGCATAAGTCGTAGCGTGGGGTCTCCGCCTCGCCGACGCCCACATGTCTCACCGCGTCCTTTTGGGGGGCGACTTCCAGACGACCACCACCCAAGGTACCGGCAACCCCGCCCTCACCACACTACTAATCTCCCACCTTCATCTCCTCCACCCCCCCATCCCCACCTTTCCCCGCAGCGGCGGTTGCCTAGACCACTGGTTCTCCACACCCCTTCGCTCCTAAGTCTCTCCCCTGCCGCCACCTCTTTCATCTCATCCCCCAACCACTTCACCGACCACTCGGCCGTCCACCTCTTCATACCAGCCCCCTTTGCCCTCATCGCTCACGGCCCAACCCCCACAAACTCCCCACACACACCCCACTCCACCTGTAAATTCACCTTCAAACTTCAACTCTCACATGACCACATCAAAGAGTACCAATGCAGCACACCCGACATAATCAACCAAACTGCCACCCTTCACGCTGCAATCCTCAACACACCCAGCACATCCGACGTCTCCACCGACAACCTTTACTCTCTCACCGCGCAATTCGCTACCCTCCTCTCCAACCACATGGACCACGCAGCCACCATTTGGCCTCTCCCCCCGAAGAAACCTCGACCCCCAACACGTCCCCGGACCTCACCTGGCTCACTAAAAACTCCCGCTCATACAAAAACTCCGCCGATGTAGCATCAACCGCGGCCTCCTTCCCCTCGCCCAGGCTCTCTTAAATACGACCGAATATATCGCCAATGACACCATCAAACAACAGTGTCAAGCGCGCATATGCCACCTCCTACAAGCTACAACCGCAAAAAAATGAGCAATATAAAATCCCGCGCCAATACGGCCTACGACGCTTGCCCGAAATCCTCCCAGCGACACTTGAAAATAAAAAGCGGCCTCCTCCCTCACAGCCGCTCAACCTCGACCCTACATAACATTACTAGACCTGTTAAATCGACAGCAACCTCCCCCACAGACGTCCTCGCGGCAGTCCACTCGCACTTCGATGCCGAACTCAGCCGCGCTACCCACCCGTACTCCCCGTCCCTCCGTGGGAACACCCGGACAGCCCCGACCGCTTCGCCATTGACCCCCGCGGGGACACCTCCCTCACCCTCGCCGACATGATAACCTGCGTTACATTCGATAAAAATATTATCTCCCTCGGCACGGGCAAGGCCCCCGGCCCCGACGGTATCCCTAGCGAAATCATAAAATTCCTACCCCTGGCGACCCGTTCCGCCCTCCTCTCCCTCCTCTCCCTCCTCGCCCACAATGCTTACACCCCTCCCGAATGGTGCCACAGCACCACATGCCTCCTACATTAAAAAGGTTACCCCACCCTCCTCGACAACTACCGCCCCATCGCCCTCATGAACAACCTTCTTAAACTCTTGGCCGCACTAATCAAATACGTGTGCTCAAAACACGCCGTAACCCACGGCAACCTAAGCGACCAACAGGACGGATTCCGGCCACACCGCAGCATACACGACGTCTTTTCCTCCATCATCCAAACAAAATCCATAACACAAACATCTACGTCATGTACGCGGACTTCACAGGCGCCTTCACTGCCGCCGACCACCGCATCATGTTCAAACACATGCGCCAACTCGGTATGCCCCCCACCTTTGTCGACACTTGCAAACAACTCTACGGTGTCTCCTCCACCGATTATATCACACCGTACGGCTCCACCCATTCCATCGACATTATAACCGTGGCACCCTGCAGGGGGACACCCTCTACCCCTTCATATTTACCCTCTTCCTCGAACCCTTCCTCCGCTGGCTCACGGTGGGCAGCAGGGGATACCGCCCTAACGCCCCCACCACTAACGTTGACCCCACAAAACCCACAGCTGCCTACCCCGGCCACGGCTTCGCCGACGACCTCAGCCTCACCACGGCCTCAACCCCCAATATGTCCATCCAGCTCTAGAAACTCTCCCTCTTCAGCGCCTACATAGGTATGACTGTCAACATCCAAAAATGCTGCATTACCGGCGCCCTTTGGCGCTAAGGCAAAGCCCTCTCCCTTGCCAACTGCGCCCTCCTTGCATCCCGCCTCCAAACACAATTCATCACCATCAACTCCCGCCCATCCCCCATCCCATCCACTGGCCCCTCGGACACCTACCGAGTCCTCGGAGTCGAACTCAACACCTCCCTCACCTTCAACAAGCATTGGCAAGAACTAAAGAGCACTACCACATCCCTCATCGCTGCCCTCTCTACATCTCTACTCACGCAATCCCAACTCAACACCTCCCCTCCCTCAAAGCCCACGCCGCACAACTCAGAGTATACCACCTCCACAAAATCATGAACACCCCCGGATACATAGGGCACATGGCGAGAACACACATTCGCACCATTTCCACCACATACACCCGCTGGCCCACTGAATCCATCATTTCACGCAACACCTCCCCTCCCACAACGCGACGAAGGCGCCGTATTCCACAACATCCCTCCACTCTCCCTCACCAACCCCATCGCCTCCACACTCCGCGCCCACTTCACCCACCAAGACCACACCCGCTTCGCCTCACACCGCGACAAAGCTACCCACATCACCGACCTACACACTTACAAACAAGCATACTGCGATTTCACACCTCGCCGTACACATACTTCCCTCCTCCCCCGCCTCATCCCCCTTTGGTGAAACAACACCACCACATGGCCAAAGGTCCTCCTTCGCGCCACCAACACCTCCATCCTCCTCCAATCATGCAAATCCATACCCACACTCACGGGGTCCACCACCTCACTCTTAGTCGCCATCCGCCTTCTCGCCGCAGTCCTCACCGAACCCCTCGATATTATCCACAACCGCCTGCCCAACACACATCACCCCAAAACAAGCATCCCCCCTATAGCATCCCCCCTATAAGGTCGCCGCCGATACTCCTCGATTTAAAAAGTTCAGATAGGGGCATGGAAATACTGCACGGACCATAACCTCTCCCACGCAGCCCAACTATTTCGCGCCAATTACACCCCCTCGCCAATGCCATCCGCCACCACAAGCAAGGTACAGAAGTTGACATCCTTCCCATCGTCATGAGCCGCACGGGTACACCGCACTCATCCACCATCGCAAGTCTCACCTCTCTCCTCACCCTCCGCATAGACCCCCTGACAAACTCATCTCGAAAGCACTAATCGACACATCACGCATCCTTGCACAACTCCACACGCACATTGTCCAATGGCTGCATCATCTCCTACTCATATACCGCACAAAATCCCGCACGACTACTCGGCGGTCCTCCACACACTGCACCTACTCACGCCCCTCACTGCACGCCGCCATCACCCCGCATCGTAATCTCGCCGGGGGGGGGGGGGGGGGGGGGGGGAGTAAAACCCCCGAACACCCTTTGGAGAGGTTGGATTTAGGTGGTTAACGGTATAGTCATGACTTGTAAGTTTCCTGAATGGCATAGTTGGGAGGGCCCAGAGACAGCAACCGGCGCATACGGTATTTGTTGTAAACCGGCGCATACGGTACATATTATAAACAATTTCATTTCATTTCATTCAGATTCGTAGGTTAGGACCCTATTTTTCTTTGCCGAATCCACTCCTTGCTCGTAGTACAGTACGCAATAGAACCCTCGCTATATTGTAGTAGTGACGAACCCACGTTCTACGTCCTTCCGATGGAAAAGCACGAATTGGAGTTAGTAACGAGTACATGTACAATGTCGTGCAATGTATTGTTGCAGGATTGTACTCGTCACACTCGTACCCTCCCCCTCTTGACAGATGAATGAGGCCGCCGTGAGGCAGACCTTCGTGGTCTAAGCTCCTTTATTGAAGCAATTATTGGGACTCAGGAATGCACGCTTGGTGAGCGTACATGTAGTCGATGTACGCATGAGTATTGGCAAACTTGTGCCATTGGGGCGTCTCCAAGAATTATCTTAACGCCGTAGTTCGATGGACCTCGGTCCGCCGGTGCCAGACAGATGGAATGTCGTCATCAATTAAGTGCGTCATGAAAAGTAAGTATTTGCCTCGTCGTACAAGTAACGACTTGATGGACACATTATGTGTGGTGCTACTTTGGTTAGGCTAAGTTGGCAACCTTAGACTAATAGTAGAACCTAATCTCTGGATCTAATTATACAGCGCAGAGAGAATTGATAAGATTGTCTTAGGAACATGGTTTCTTACAATCTGGTGTGGCGTAAATCTGGTACCGGTCTCTCCCGCTCTACCAGTAAGTCCCCGTCTTAAATATCCACACCTCAGGTGTTCTAGAAACATCCTTAGAACCTGTAGCTAGTGCTGTCTGCTAACTAAACCAAACTATTACTAGTGATACAGATTATCTGAGATTATATGTACCGTCTATCTAACCTTATCGCACAAGCTCTTAGAACTATCTTGAAACGAACTATCTAGAAGAGATACTGCTAGTAACTCTGTACTGTCGAGGGAAAATACGGCGATACAGTTGTACTGCCGTGATGACACTAAAAGAGTCACTGAATATCGCTAAGATACAGGTACCATTTAGAGGAAATAAATAATGTCAGATACTAGCACTTAGCTAAATGGCTAGGATATGACACTTTCCCCTCCTTGAGCACCAGCGTCCTCGCTATGCAGTACTTAGGGTCTTGGCTTCTTGGGGGTTCTTGCAGGCCAGCGATTGCGAAATCTGACAAAGCCACGGGTGCCAGAAAATTCTCAATAAACATCCGTTCGAAGAAATTCGGAAAAGATGCTTAAGTGGTTGACTCCTCGCATGGGTTCCCAAGTGTCCTCGCTAGGTACGTTGAGCGGTGCTGCCCAGCGGACCTTAAACAAAAGTCCCGTGCCGTTGGAGTTAAAAGCCACGTCGAGTATTTGGTCGACTTCAAACCGCTTCGCATCGTGCACAATCGGAATTGGCTGCGCACTATTGGCCTGTTCTGCTTCTCAATTCCATTTCTCCAGTAGACTGCCGTGTACAACATCGTGAATCCGTACTCCAGGGGGTAGCTTAAGCTGAAATGCAACCGGAGAAACTTCCTCCGTAATGAGAAACGGTCCAATGTAGCGGTCGCGTAGTTTAGAACATGGCTGTTGTACAAACCGTAGATTTGTCGCCTTGAGCTTAACTTTGTCACCAACTGTAAAAAGTATTGGTAACCGGTGCCGATTTGCAGCATCTTGCATGTGTGCATGTGCTTCTTTGACGCAGTCGTGGGCAAATCGGTGCATCTCGACCAGAATCTTTACTTGCTCCGGTAAAGTACGGCTAGGCTCGTTATCTTCAAATGTAGCCGACGTTGGAGATGTCGGCTCGAAGCCAAGTGTCGCCTTAAATGGAGACATAGTCGTTGACGTAGAAACTGCTTCGTTGATCGCGAACTCCACGTTGGTAAGGTGTTGAACCCAGTCGTCGTGCAAGGGGTGCACAGAGCATCGTATGACTTGCTCCCATGTCTGGTTTACTCGTTCAGTTTGGCCATCTGTGTGACGAGTACATTCCTGCAACATTACATTGCAGGACATTGTACATGTACTCGTTACGGATTTCAATTCGTGCTTTTCCACATGACGGACGTACAAACGTGGGTACGTCGCTACTGCAATATTGTAAGGGTGATGATGCTACAGTACGACCAGTACCTCACAGTACGTACATATATGCATAATTAATCTAACTAGCCATATGACGCGCCGGAGCGAGCTCTTCGATGCAGAAGGAGCCGCGTCGTGAAACCCAATGCTAGGCAGGCCGCGTCTCAGGACAGATGACGACGGTTAGACAGCCCTAACGCCTGACACGTAAGCGTAGCTTGCATGCGTAAGTAATATGGGCAAAAACCTATTTACGCAAAGTGCAGTAGAGGGAGGTGACGGAACCATTTAACAATTCCATTGTTCACTTACAATATATATTGCTTAAGTACAGCAGTGAAACACCTTTCACCATTGCCTCTCGACAACATCATTTTGCCATCTTGCAACGACAGAACTAGACAGATTAGAACTGATTTGTGCTAGCGTTTAGCTTGACGAGGCTAACCGCCACACTGGTTTCGGAGCTCTTTGGTCGACGCACGCTTTCGTTGCTCATTGATTTGCTCGACGTTGCCTGATTGATTCGAGATGGCTTCTGCATGACCTGGACATTACGTGGTGTTGGTAATTCACGTTGGAGGAACTAATATTGTCGGATGTGACGGTGGTATTACAACGTGAGCCTCGTACTGGTAAAACTTGGTTCCCGGCCGGCTCTGTCTTACCTAACGAAGAGCCTGTGGATGCTGCTGTTCGCGAGTTACACGAGGAAACAAGTCTTATTTTGACACCGGATGATTTGACGCTGTTGAGTGACGCTCATGTTCGAGTCGCGTTACATGAAGGACTACAGCTAGTTTACGTGTACCCGGCTTCTGTCCCTGTTCCGTTTGCTACGAGCCACCTACGTACTCCTGCTCATGTTGAACAAGCTATAACATCACAGTCGACCATTAATCCGGATGGTACTTACGTCGTCCCGGAAACAATTAACATTGACGGTCTGAACCTTACGCCCGCTAGGACGGGGTTACTTCGTGCTGAGAAGCACAAGAGCGAGTTACTTCACTTCGGTTACGTGACTCCATGGGAGACCTTTTGTCGAGCAGTCTACTCACACAATCCAGTCTTTCAGGACGACACGTCTATTCCGAGACAGTTCTTCATGTTGTCCCGGTTTACGACGGTCGACTCTGGTCATGTCTGGCTCCTGATTCGTGGACACATCAATCAACTGAGTGGTGAAACGCCGACAGATTTACGTGTGGGAATGCCGATGCCTACCCGGAACTTGGCTGGCCTACATGTGAATCTTACTGAGACACAATGTAAGGCTGCGATTAACTCCCCGTTACAGTCTGGACGCAACGCTAATGAACTTGAGGATTGGCTTGAAGCTCAGCCCTTGCGTTTTCTAATGCTTGGCATTACGGCTGATTCTTGTCAAAGTTGAGGGGGCAATAAGGAATGCTTACACTCGGTGAGTGAAACTGCATGTCATCTCACCCTCAGCAAGTGCCTAGCACTTGCCTATCACAGGACACGTACTCACCTTGTGGTGAGCACACGCCAACATATATTCTGAGCCTTTAAATGATATCTAACGCTCAGCAACTTGCCACCATCAGCAACCTAATCCTCTCTATGGTTGATTGGCTTATCATCTTATTGTGCTGAGTCACAGCCGTACTATCACGATGCTACTCGACCAACATTGCTGTGTAGCAACTTGATTACCACACAAAACCATGTCTCGCAACAATTCTTACGACGCAGTTATGTGGGTTACGTCTCAGTTTTCAGGACATCTAAACGGGTGGTGGTTGAACCGTAAAACCCAAGCGGCTATTCCATCTACCTACGACTTGCTTGTCGCGGAGTTACGCAAGACCACGTTTCTCCCGAACATCTAGGATGATACGATCAACGCTTTGCTAAACCTTACGCAGAGGAGATCCATGAGTTACGCTCTCTACACGAAGCAATACAATGACTTCTTACGTCGTTCACGTCAGAACTTGACAGCTGATGTGCAGTGTGTACGCTTCATTAACGGTCTGGGCAATTTTACGTTGAAGAATCAAGCGAAGTCACACCGAGCTCACAGGGGTTACAATCTCACTCTGGTGGAGCTCCAGAATTTCCTGAACGATGTTGTGACTGATTCCCCGGAACTTGGTAACGTGAGGTTTACAGCTACCCCGACCAGACATCCCACTAAGAAGCGCAACCTTGTTGACCCCCTTGATGGAGCCTCTAAGATATGGAAGCGCAACAGTGGTGGACGTGGTCGCGGACGTAGTCGTGGAGGCAACACAGGTGGTGACCGTGGTCAATCATCTACAAGCCCTGGCCGCGTTGACTTTAAGACTCTCTATGATGCCGTGACCCCTGAGGAGCGCAAGAAGCATATGGACGAGGGACTCTGCTTCAAGTGTCACAAGAAGGGACACCGACTATTCCAGTGCCCGGAGTGAAAGGACAAGGCATCGGTGGAATCAAAGAAGCAATGATGGTGGCAAGGCTGTTCTGCTAGCGAACAGGAGCAGCCGGCTACATCTACTGTTCGTTCTGAATCACTGTTAGCGACAGAGGTCGTCGAAACACCTTCGGCATCTCCATCGACTACAGTCGCGACACATGCAACGCTAGTAGCAGGTCGTCGTCGTCAGACTAAGCAGAGACAGAGTCGTAAACCTGTAACCATACGTTCAATTGATTGGAAACTGGTTGACTCTGTTTTTGACCCTGTGCACGCACGATTCAACTTCACTTTGGAGGGATGTGCTGATGATGAAGGTCTAAACTCGCACGGTGACTTACCTCACTGTTCGCCGAGTGACTCGATTCTTGAGAGGGACTTGACGTGAGAACGGGTGTTCATCAACCCACCCTGGGAGCTAGCTGAGCAGATTGCACAACACTTCGAGGATTGTCATCGAACATCTCCGACATCTGCGATGGCTGTTTTTGTACTACCGAAGTGGGCGAAATTTACTCAATTGACTAAGAACCGGAAACTCTACCAATAATTCCCAGCACGAACACAGCTTTTTACTCGTCAGTCACTGGAGAACCCAGCGCAACAATAGGTGGTTGCTCCAGCTCCTTGGCCTGTAAAGCTGTGGTTAGTCGACGCAGATTGTGCGTTTTACGACTCGCCAACATCTACTGCATCTGATCAACCCGACTCGGTACTTGTACCTCTTGACGGAACCGTCCATCGCTACGCTGCGACAATTTTCTTCACTAGCTACAGCCCTACTGACTGACCTCACGGAAGCTCGCCCGTTAATTCGAACCGAGCTGACTGTGAAAACTTCTGATGGCGGACACCAAGTTTCTGGATTAGTGGATTGCGCTTCGACGCTTGATTTTGTGTCAGAGGACTTCGTACGACGCTTTGCTTTACAGACTCGGAAGTCCGTGACTAAGACACCAGTTCGACTCGCCAACGGACAACGAGTAACTTCTTCGACAGTTTGCGATGTCACTTTTGAGGTGGCTCGACACGAATTTCACCGGACTTTTTACGTCTTACGTGATTTACGTACAATGATTTAATCCTGGGTTTACCATTGCTTGACGACGAACAAGCCACTTTACAGTTTGGTACAACCAGGGTTTTTACGCTGATGGATGGCACATATGTGGAGACTACGCTCGAAGAACGACGCCCTGAATGTCTACTTCTGTCATCTACTAAAGTGCAGAAACTCATGCGCATGACGCGCCGCAGCAGAGGACGTCATGTTGACTTTTACGTCATTGAACTTACGTCAGCCGCTGAACAACCAACATACTTTCACACTGGAGAGGAACTGACGGCAGAACGACGTGACAACTTCCGGTCGTTACTCTTCGATGACTTCCCGGAACTACTGCAACCTGTCGACTCTCCACCTGTAAGCCGACAGTGGGATCATCCCATTGAAACAACTGGCCCGATGCGACGCCAACGGCTAAACAGACTGTCATTTGCAGAGCGCGATGAGCTAAATAGACAGCTCAAAGACGCAGTGGCAGCTGGTCTGGTCCGTCCTTGCTACAATGACTTCGGCTCGCCAATTCTTTTTGTGCGGAAAGCTGATGGCTCACTACGTCTGTGCATTGACTACCGTGGCCTTAACGAGGTTACCACCACATCCACATCGTTTTGCGAGGATGAGGTACTCGCGATTACCGCGGATCCATTAAAGTACGATGAATACCGGATCCAATGATTACTTACAATAACTGGTACCGGATCCAACGATTACTTACAATAACTGGTGCCGGATCCAACGATTACTTACAATAATTGGTACCGGATCCAACGATTACCTGTGATTCTAGGGTTCGGATCCCGCGATTACCTACCGAACCTAGGGTTCGGATCCAGCGATTACCTGTGATTCTAGGGTCCGGATCCCGCGATTACCTGTGATTCTAGGGTCCGGACCCACGAGACCGAGTCCGAACCCGAGTAGTCTCGGGGATTCGCGGAGCCGTAGGATCCGGATCCAGTCCTTGTTCTCATCTAGCGGCAGCAACGCCCCACACACATGGCAAGGCACCAACATAGCCAACCCCGAATACGACCACGAATGCATGCGACGAGCCATGGAACACGCAATCACCAGCGCACACCTCACAGCCCCTCACACACCCAGCGCAACCATCCTCATCCTCCCCCGATGGCAACACACACCCTACCGCCACTCCAAATACATCAACTCCCCATACACCCTCCACCTCTACATCCTCCCAATGACGCAAACACTTTCCTACCCCCCGACCAACACACTGGCAACCCCACCCCTACCCCATACGGCACACGATGGATGGTCGACATATACCTCGTCGCCAACCCCCTCGCACTCTCCACCCTCCCATCACCCACAGCCATGACCGCACTTCACAACACTCTCGAATCTATCTACGACACTCACCTCCCCAACCCCATCATCACCCCCCACCTCCACACCTCTTTGACACCTACTCACCCCACTCAGCAGGTATATACCACCTCCCCCCAAATCCAACTCACCCTCTCACGTACCCCCTCCCGGAACGCGTGCATCCAACTTACCCCCCAACAAGCGGTACCCTTGCTTGGAACTGGCAGGACTTTGTATACACAGACGGCTCGAAAAAAGGAAGCTCGTCCCCCCTCAGAGCAGCAGCTACCCACCCCGCCTCGGACACTAAAATCAAAATCATGGTGACCTCTACCCCTCCCTCACACACAATAAATCGCGCTGAATTAGCTGGCATAGATATAGGCCTCCAACTTGGCCGCACCCACCTCCTCACAGACAATGCGTGCTCCCTCCGCCTCATACAAGGACACTTAAACTGCCCTTCCGCTTACAGACACAACATTGACCGCGACACCCTCTTATCCATCACACACACCCTTAAAACCCGCTGCGATGCAGGCATCCGTACACACCTCGGCAAAATCAAAGCCCACAACCACTCCCTAGGCAACGACCTCGCAGACACCCTCGCCAACCTACTCGCGGATGGTCACCCACCCGACACTACATACACCACAGGTTCAGAGATCACGATAGGCCACTGGACCTGGCCATACACCCTCATTCCACAAACCCTAGGAGACCCCATACCTTACATATACACCAACCTCAAAGCTGACGCACACACCTACAGCACCAAACACACACACACACACCTCTCTTGCAAACAACCAAACACGGCGCCCTCCTCACCCGCGCCGCGAAGGACGGCGCCGATTTCTCTTACCACAAAAAGCACTCAACCCTCACAAACATCAAGTTCACACACAAACAAGAATTCATGTGGGGAGTCCACAACACCCGCCTACTCACTCACAACCCCACCCTGCGCTGCCCCCTATGTGGCCAATTCACTAGCAACGGCCACATGGCCGGTAACTGCCCCACCATGTCTGGCCTAAGACATGACCGACACAACAGCGCGCTGCAACTCCTACTCTCCCTATTGGAGCGCCACAACGGAGGACGCTGGGAAACCATCACCGCAGACTTCGGTAACAAACCCATAAAATCCTTTGCTTCCCCCTCTCCTGCCCACACTCCGCTTGAATGTCACCCACCCCACCCTACCAACATGCCCACCCGCCTTGTTGATGCTGACGAAGGTCTCTCACCCGACTCCCTAACCTCGTGTCCCGCCATCCTCCCACCTGAGATTCTCCCCCCCGCGCTACAACCCCCCGCACACAAACCCGACTTTATCCGCCTCCTCGAACCTCGATTCGTTGGCCACACAAACGGTCGCCGCCGTTACGCATGCATAAAAAAAATTCAGATAGGGGAATGGAAGTACTGCACGGACAATAACCTCTCCCACACAGCTAACCTCATACGTGCCAAATACACACCCCTTGCAAACGCAATCCGCAGCCACTGGCCAGGCACAGTGGTTGACATCCTTCCCATCGTCATGAGCCGCACAGTTACACCGCACTCCTCCACCATCACGAGTCTCACCTCCCTACTCACCGCCCGCACCGACCCTCCTGATAAACTCGTCTCCAAAGCACGCCTCGACACGTCTCGCATCCTTGCACAACTCCACACGCACACTGTTCAATGGCTGCATCACCTCCTACTCATATACCGCATCAAGTCCCGCACGACCTCCCGCCGCACCTCCGCACATTGCCCTTTCGCACGACCCTAAATGCACGCAGCCCTCGCCTCTTCCTGCACACCTCCCCGGGGGGGAGTAAAACCCCCGACCCCCATTGGAGAGGTTGGATTTAGGTGGTTAACGGTCTAGCCCTGACTTGTAAGTTCCCTGTATGGCATAGTTGGGAGGGCCCAGAGACAGCAACCGACGCATCCGGCTTTTGGTGAAAAACCGGCGCATACGGTACATGTTGTAAACAATTTCAATTTCAATTTCAATTTCAATAGGGTCGATGTACTCTAGAGGGGTGTTTGTCCTATCAGTTGGTAGAGCGTCGAGCTCGAATCGTCCACCCGCAGCTCTGTCGGAATCGGCTGTGGGGATGGCTGAAGTAGTGTGTTTTGTTGGCGCAGTTGCGACGGATAGAGTTTCGACATGGGCTGCTAACTGCTTTACATTCTTTGTCAGGAATTGCATGTGGTATGGCTGTTGTTCCGGCGCGTCAATGCCGGGCGCAAGGGGGTAGAGGTCGGTAGGCAATACCATGCGGTCAACCATTTGAACTCAAGGAGTGTGTTTTCGTGCGTCGTGCAGGAGACTCAAGTGATCAACACCTTGCGTGGCTAGCAAGAGCCACGATGCCGTTTGCGTGAACGATAGCTCTCGCAAAAGGCAGAAGGTGGACACACAATCGATGCTAGTGCGTTATATAGTGTGCGGAAGTCTTACTGTCCGTGCGCGCGTGGGCGCTTGAACCGTTAGGGGAGATGTAGCGTCGGAGGTAACGCTTGTAACGTTGGAGGTAACGCTTGTTACTTCGTAATTCTAGCCCTGTAATTCGATTCTCTACACTCTTCCCATAAAGTCCGTTACTAGTGAAATAGGGCCTTTCGCGTAGGGCGGGTGTTTATCATGTAGGGTTTCTTGGGTTTAACTGTACTTTAGCTCGTTGAAAAGGCGGATCGAAACTTGTGTTGACGGTGAAGTAAAGGGGGAAGCGGGGCACAAATGGGGCCCGTCACGGCTACGAACTGACGTATTAGGGTTTGCGGGTCAACCCCGATTTCGGGGCATACCCTAATTCGTGCGCCCCGGAATTCGGATTTTCCACACTTTGGCTCGTGAAAACTCCCGAAATCGGCGACACAACACGCGGATTTTATGATCCCAGCATGTTGTCCGTAAACATGGGAGCACGTGGGTGTGATGGCATGTGCCGTTAAGATGCTTGACGTGGGTGGGATAGGGGCCGGAAACCCACAGCTTGGGAGGCTTAAAAAAGCCTAACTTTGCCGTACGGTGTCCGATTCGAGCAAACTAAGTTGCAAATGGAAGCCCTTCCCCCACGTACATGTAATTTTACGCCTACCGGCCGGTTTTCGCGTCAAATCCGCCGTCCGATGCCATCCAGCCCCTCGTACAGCCAACTAAAGTGTTTAGGGTTTCAAAATCTGCCACATTCGCGCGGGGCTAGCAACCCTTGGACAAGTGGTACCCGCACACCCGCTCCGCCAATACGCTCAACAATCAGCGCTCTATATTTCGTCTATTCACGGCGTCACCCATTTCATCCCCCATGTTGGCATGGTGCCGTGCCATTTGCCGCATGCCAAACCAAGGCCCGTGCTAGGGTACTTTGAAAGCTCCCCGCCATATTTCACGCCCGGCGTTGCGAAAGCTTGAAAGGCCAGCGATCCGCGCGCTAGGGTGCTTACACTCCAAGTCAACCGTCCCTCAAGCCCAATAGGTCCTTAGCCCGTGCTCCTTGGCTGTATTTTCGTGCACTTGGCAAGAAAACCTAGTGCACACGACATGCCATTCCCGGTATTGCCGCTCTGTAGGCGGCCGGGCGCAATACACTCGGCGGATACTCGTGCAATTGTGCAAACATGATGAAAGCCCAATGTCGAGTAGTCTCCCGGCTTATCGCGACACTACGTGCACCGAGCCACGCATAGAGGCGTGCATAACCTGCACATGCACGAATTTCGGCCCGCAAAAGATGGGCCAAAAATCCATCGTGGGTGCCCGCAATAATTTGGGCGTGCCGATAAAGGTGCTCACGTCAGTGAACAACGCGCCGTGGTGTGTTGTTCGAAAGTCATTACTCTACCCCCCAATCGAATTGCATGGCCATCGCGGCTGTGCGTGGCGGGTAATTAAATGCGTGCCGCTAGTAATGGACTTTATGGGAAGAGTGTATATTACCAATATGACCAATTTTCCCTGTCCGTGCTCATCTCGTTTTCCTGTAATCCAGTTTGCCACCAATTCCTGACATGGTGGCAACCCCTCCTCCCATAGAGTAATTGCTTACAAGAAGAACCAGATGAGCACGGACAGGGAAAGTGGGAGGGGAAACAAGAGGCGACCCCAAACCACCCCGAAGTGAATTTCTGAGCTCAAGCCTAATTTTCATATGGCCCTCATAGGACAGCATCGAAATTGGTGGTCTACCGGATTCGTGATTGCCGCGCATTCTTAGACACCGACTTGCGAGTTGCGATAATAACCCGCGCAATCGGCACGCACGTCTCACGCGCAACCAATTCCCGCGAGGGATCACTGACCATAGCATCCCCTCCATCCCTGCGATCAGCGGTTTTTAAAGCTGGGTTTCCGAGGAATGCGGCATCGACAGCGAGCCAAGCCGCCAGAAGGTGTCTCCGCCGCTCACAGCGCTGGGTCGCCCGCGGGCCCATTATGTCGGGCCCATGAACAGCGCCCAGTGTGCCCTATGTGCCTGTTCCAACCCCCAACTACAGTTTAGAACCAATTTTCGTAGACGGCGATACACAAGCCCCCTAAAGTTTGAGGAGGCGGCATATGCGCCGGCCTCAGCGACCTGTATTGTTGGTCCTGTAACATTAGTGCTTGGCGATAACGCGCCATCCTCTCAGAACCTTCATTATTTGTGACCCAATATTTATGCTCTGAATTCTACTATCCCCTCCAAAACAACCGTCCACAGTCTTTGCCTAGGGACCCAAATGCGTTACTAGAACCCTCGAACTCGAGCATTCGCTAAAGCTATCACGTAGGTTTGGCATATTCGTCTACGACTGTTAACGTCTATGTTTACTTACTGCTAATACAAAGTGGCAGAAAGGCGGACTGTCGAGTACATTTGTGTCCGAAAATCTTCCATTAAGACTGAACAAAACCGGCTCGTGACATCAAGTCGCTTTACGAGCACTTCTTGAAATTCCTGACGAGCTCTGGAGAAGGAAGCATAGAAATACAGCTCGTTGCTCACTCTTTGTTAATGTTACTTTAAGACATTGAAGTTACAGGACTCACTTGCGCTCTGCGCCGCTAGACGGCCACAACTGCCACCATTGCCTGCCTGAATCTTCCTTCGCCGTTGTCCCGAACTTGTATCGAAAAGTAGGCTCTCGCTGAAGATTCAAGAGGTGAATTTGCAGTCCGGCGGCCCATACACAGAGGACGCCCCCTAGGAACAGGCGGTGCCTTGAATTCATCCGCCACAGTTGCTTTGGTCTGGCTCGAGATGCGATCGTGATCAACGACTACAGCTGCAAACTCACCGCTCTACGGTTTAGGCGCTGTGTCAAGTACAGGGCTTTGTCAGGTACCTGGGTCAGGGTCGGGTACCTGCAAGTTTTTTTCGCTGGGATATATGGGACTGGCAGGTAATTAACCCTCACAGGCATCCTTTGCGGGAGGAGTTGTGAGAGCACTCATCTTTCGCGGATGGTGGCAAAGCTCACCTAAGAAAAGATGAGAAAAACACTGCTAACGGTGTTGCGACGAGGATTATTCTAGCCCGGGTTGTATATTGTGTAGTACAGACCTGCAAGGGGCAACCTGGTGGGTGGGGTTTTGGGCCGTCACATGTCCCCGCGCGGGCGGGATGAGGGTTGGATCCCGCTAATATAAAAGGTGTGGAATTTATTAGAAAATGGGTATAGAATCCATTACAGCTGTGTTGGGGCTCATTTATGGCAAAGATGTGGATCACTTACAGAATTTGGAATTGGTGGCCCTTGGGCCACCCTACACGCAATGTGAGAGGGAATCGGGTGGGTGGGCTTGCGTGAGCGATAGCTCTCGCAAAAGGCAGAAGGTGGACACACAATCGCTGCTGGTGCGTTATATAGTGTGCGGACATTTTGCTGTCCGTGCGCGCGCGTGGGCGCTTGAACCGTTAGGGAGATGTAGCGTCGGAGGTAACGCTTGTAACGGAGGTAACGCCGGTTACTTCGTAATTTAGCCCTGTAATTCAAACCTCTACATTACCAATATGACCATTGAAGCTGTGTTGGGGCCCACTTATGCCATCGGTCGCCGACTGGCGTGAAACGTTGGGTGGGGCGCCGCCAGGGTTACCCAACCAAAGAGTTGCCAAGCTCCCGGGCACGGGAGCATTGTTGGGTCGATGTAGTCGAGGACTACGTCCGATTCTCGCGCCCAACCGCCGAAGAACTTGATCTTCTGCATTGGGGTACCGATACTGTACGTTACAGTAGCTGCACCCTTTCTTAGGGAGTGCGAAGTCCACGCGAAACCGTCCGGAGGTTGCTCGTGTACTGCACGAATTACTCGTTGTAGCCAAGGTGTCCGAAGTCTAGTTTGTCGTAGGCTCGCGTAGACTAATGGCCCAGCGTCTGTCCGGTATCTTTCCGGCGGAGAACTTGGTACGGGCAGCGTCGAAGTATTGTAGTAGTTCCGCGATGTCCGGGTGAGCCGAGGCCGGTAGTTCACATAGGAGTTTGCGCTCCGTGGAAGTACCCCGTTGACCTTTTCTCGTTCCGTGGTACATGAGGATTCCGCCGGTTGGAGTACACAACAAGTCTCTAGACCGGCACTCAACTCCCGCTCCACCGCGACAAAAAAATGCGGCCATGAGCATCGTCGCTAGACACGCTTTGAACAACAGAATGAGGTCCGTTTCAGCCTGAGTCCAAGTGTCTGTCAGCTGTGTGCGGAGGTTCTTGACAAGGCGTAGCGATGATACGAGAATCCGGGCTGGGAGGTACAGGCGTGTGCGGCTGGGATGGAGGGAAACTTGGGACGCTCCGAGACCCCGCCGGACCTTGGCTACCAAGTCGCCTTGTGCGACTCGTTCTGCGCCGTGGTCTTTGGAAAAACCGTTCACTGCTGAGTGGTAAGGCTGTAGACTAGTAGCTTTAATGGTGCCACGTTCCCCGATCCATGCGATGTAGCGGGCCATGGTAGCGGATGTTGCGGCTAGCGGCGGTAGGCCTTGCTCCTCGTAGAACTCGAAGTAAGGTTTAATTGCGCTGTTGTACGTGTTAGATGTGCTTTTCGCCCAAGCGGCGATCAGTAAGTCGAGCGTTTTAGCTCCAAAGCTGTCAGTGCCCAATAGGCGTTGCATGTAGGGGCGCATCGAGGCGGCCCAGGGGTTGTTGCAGCCTCTCACCTCCACCTTGTAGCGGACTTTGCTGCTCGGGAAGGATACGCTTTGACAGCGGGCCTGATGTGTCGTGTGTTGAACATGGTCAGGGTAGCACTGACAGCGCCCCGGCGGAGGTACAACCAGGCCGGGAGGGAATCCGGAAGACAGTGACGGGCCAGTGAGGCTTGCCGACTATACCGCGTCCGTGCCGCCGCCCGGGACGGAACAAGTGAGCTCGGGCCGGCATGACCGTCTCGTGGCAAGCCAATTCGGTAAGGGCATGATGCCACGCTTTTCCTTGCCAACGGGGGGCGACCACCATAGCTGCTGCGCCGCTATGTTGTAGTTTCTGGGCGAGGTCGGGTAGCAGGGGCCATGGCGGGTTGCACCAGTTGTTTTCTTCTCTCCAAGCCGCAACGGCGAGGTGAAGGGCGTCCACTACTTCGCACGATGGGTCTAGCCATTTCGCGTTGTAGCGGGCAGTAGCGTGTTGAGAGCCGACGCAAACCGGTCGATTGTGTGCGGGCCGAATTGTGTGTCCATTTCGTGGAACACGGAGGGGTCGAGTTGCCAGTCGTCGATGTCGAGGTGGCGGCTGAGCTTGTTTGCCCACGTGTTTGCCGCAAAACGGATGTACCTGGGACTGAAATGGATGTTGTTGGTGTCCAACATGTACCACATGCGGCGTAACTCGGTCATCATCTCTAGGGAGCGGGACGTTAGGCCGGCCAGGACGTGGCAGACCGCCTTGTTGTCTTCGTGGATGAGGACGTTGCGGCCAGCCAGGTGTGGCAAGAAGCTGAGGACGGCCAGACGGACGGCCTTCGGTTCCTTCCATGTAATGTGCTGTCTTTCGTCCTCTGGTCCCCAGAAGCTGCGCGCTTCGAGTCTGCCGTTCAATACTGCCCCCCAACCATATCCCGAACTGTCGCAGTGTATGTACGCTGACTCGACCGGGCGGTGTATGTTCTTGCCGTTGGCGTGGCAGGGTACCTGTGTCCACCACTGTAGATCGCGACGGAGATAGAGGGTGAGGCGGACGCGGCCTCCCCACTTGTCACTAAGTACGGAGTGGAGTTCGCGTAGGAAGAGTCTTGCCGCCGGAATAGCAAGAAAAAGGTATTGCGCCTGACCAACGAATGATTGGAGTTCCTTGACATGTAGCCATCTGTTGTTTCTTGTTGCACGTTGCAATAGGTGTCGAGCTTGTTTTGCGAGCTTCTGAAGCTTTTCCGCTGGGGCGAAGAAGTAACATGTAGGTGTGTCGATGTCGATGCCCAGGTGGTGGCCGTATTGCGTCGGCTTCCAAAACCCTTGGAGGGGTGGCGGAGAAGGCCGAGACTGGTGAGGAGGCGGTCGACTCGCTGACGGAGCGCCAGAGCGAGCGCACGAGTGGCGGCGAAGAGGAGGAAGTCGTCCACGTAAGGAAATATTTTTGCTCCGCGCCACCGCGTGTGTCGTAGGAAGCGCTTGCTCGGTCTGTCGCTGTCGGGTTGTGTAGGCTTCCCCTGCCATGTCGTAAAACCACCGGGGTATGGTTGTCGGAGGTGTCGTACGAATGTGTCCGTAAACGCGCAGAAGTGGTGAGGGCTGAGCGACCTGCCCATCGGGAGGCCAGCTAGTCGGTACAGTTGGCCGCGCACGTTTAATGTTAGGAAGTCGCGCTGCTTTGGCACGATGCCCAGCGCGTAGAACCCGTCCTTGAGGTCGAAGGAGAACATGTAGTCGCCCTTCAGCTTGAGATGGCGAACGCCTAACAGAGACTCCATCCGTAGTCGCTTTCTGACGTAGAAGTTGTTAAGGTGTCGTAGGTCGACAATAAATCGCCACTATTTGTTGCCGGGCTTCGCGACTAAGAAGAGTCTCGATACGTATTTGTTGCAGGTGGTGCGTTCCCAGGCTCCCGTCTCCACAAAGCGCGCCAGCTCGGCCTCGACAAAGGTGAGTTGCTCGGGGGTAGCGTCTAGTAGTGAGATGCCTTGGTTGAACGGAGGTGGGGGTCGGTTGTTTAGGAAGGGAATAGTAACGCCCTCCAGGATCCACCGTCAGACTTGTCCGCTCGCGCCGATATCTTTCCAAGCTTGCGAGTTTCGCCGCACGCGATGACGCATGTAGCTTGAATATGGTGTGCATGAATCGGCGCGGCGGGAGACCCCGTCATTCCTCCTTGTCGGCCTCGGTCTCCTTGTGTGCCTTGTCGGTAGAGGGGAGGGGCGGCCGCCCGTGCGGTCCTTAGGCTTGGCCTTGGGTTTGTCCGGCTTATCCGGCTTGTCGTTCGGCCTGTCCGGTCTGTCTTGTCTAGGCTTGTCGGCCTTGACCTGTGTAGGTGCTTGCGTTTTTGCAGTTGCTGTGATGCTGACTTCGAGTCGCTTGTCCTCCAGGGCCGACAAGAGTCCGTCGACGACGTTGCCTCCACGGTCGGAGGCGATTGTGTCGAAGCAACGTGTGTAGACGAGACGCTCCGCGACGCGTTCTTCTCCGGTGTAAATCTTCTTGGCATTGAAGCGCATGATATAGGTGAGTCGAGCTCGAGTCGTCCACCCGGAGCTCTGTCGGAATCGGTTGTGGGGATGGCTGAAGTAGTGTGTTTTGTTGGCGCGGCTGCGACGGATAGAGTTTCGACCTGGGCTGCTAACTGCTTTACAATGTGTGTCAGCAATTGCATGTGGTATGGCTGTTGTTCCGGCGCGTCACCGCCGGGCGCAAGGGGGTAGAGGTAGGTAGGCAATACCATGCGGTCAGCCATTTGAACTCAAGGAGTGTGTTTTCGTGCGTCGTGCAAGAGACTCAAGTGATCAACACCTTGCGTGGCTAGCAAGAGCCACGATGCCGTTTGCGTGAGCGATAGCTCTCGCAAAAGGCAGATGGTGGACACACAATCGATGCTCGTGCGTTATATAGTGTGCGGAAATTTTATTGTCCGTGCGCGCGTGGGCGCTTGAACCGTTAGGGGAGATGTAGCGTCGGAGGTAACGCTTGTAACGGAGGATAAGCCGGTCACTTCGTAATTCTAGCCTTGTAATTCAAACCTCTATATTAGCAATATGACTATAATAATTAATAACATGAATTTGTGGTCTCAACCCGTTTTAGTTAATGTCTTAAAGTACGGCACTGGACGCACTTTCGATTTTCGAGTACGGATATTCGGATAGTGGGGGTGAGGAGTCGCCCCGACATCCGCTTTATTCCCTTTGCAGTCACGGAATTTGGTACTCTCGGCGGCCACGCCACGGCTTTCTTGACCGAGCTGGCCAAGCAAGGAGCCGCCTCTAAAGGGATGCATGTGGGCAAGTTGTTGGCCTCCTTGCGTCGAAAGATCTCTCTCGCCGTCCATGTTGCTCACGCGGACAACGACTTGCGCGGTTTGTCCGCCGCCGCTTCTTCTTCGGTTAGGATGCCTTCTCTTGCCACGGCGCTCTTCACCCGCGCCATGGACCGCAAGCGTCCCTTTGCTTCCTCGAGCGGCATGTGAGGCGCCGCTTGTCGCCTCCACGTGTTGCATTCTCGGCGTGGCTTAGGAGTTTCCTTAGTTTAATCTATTAGGTTTGTGCACAATGTGGTGCTTCCTTTTGCCGTACTTTGGATTCCGTGATCCTCTTGTCACTCCTGCCCTTTTGCTTCCCCTCCCATTTTCCATGTCCGTCCTCATCTTGTTCGTCTTGTAATCAACGATTTCGAAAAATTATGTCCATATGCATCATTTCGTTCGTCGAACTACTCTTGTTCCTTTTCGGCGTTTTCGGGGGGATGCGCGGCGAGAGTTCATGCAACGTCTTTATGCTTCTCTTCATGGTATTTTGGGTTCCTTTCTCCGCGACGCTTTGCGGGAGGGCAGTGCTTATGCTATGGCATGCCTTTTTGTTCCTCGGGCTTGTTTTTTTTTTCCTTTAATCTTCTTTTCGCTTGGTGGCCTCCGCTGCTTTTTCTTGTAAGAATGTTTTTTGGGTAGGGAGTCACGGAGTCACACCCCCTTCATCTCACTACCCCGTTGGGCTTGATCGAGGCCTACGCCGTGGTACGTTTATAAGAACCTTCGCGCGCGCGAGTCCTCCTACGCAAATCTGCGCGCCGGCACGCATCGCCGCCACGCCGTCATGCCCGCTCACATTGGAAATCATTCCCACCCCCCCCCTTCCGTCCCTCCTACCCTCTTGGTTTCTTGCTGACATGAAGGGACGGTACATGAAGCCCCCCAAACTCCGCGGGGAGGGAAAGTCGGCGCTTAACACAATTCACTTGATCGAGCTTTTGTGCGTCACGAGAAACGCCCAAAATTCGGAAAACAACAATACTAGCGGCTATATCTGTAGCAGCAAAGTACGGTCGGCAGATATCAAGGGGGAGTGTGCGGAGCAAGAACCCATAGCGGCGTACCGCACAGATGATTATCAAGCGAAAAGCAGCACGTGTCCCTCCAAAGTCCGACGTATCAAGGCAAACGATCTTGTCCAAGAGGATCTGATGAGCCTCGACGGTGTCTTGCCGCCAAGAATTAACATAGTTCGTATTGTGAGATGTCGGAGGGCCATCTGCCATCGAGAAGTCCATCGCCATGGTTACTAGTACCGATGACAACGGGGATCATCGCCCGTATCACCTCAACAAGTTTAGGGATTGTATCCGGGGGTGCCATGCACGAAGACTTGATTGGCTGAATCCTCGAGCAAACTTTCCTCATTTCCTCCGTAGCCGCCGAAATCACAGTCGAGACGAAAGACGTTTTTTTCAAGTACTTGCCATCGTCACAGAAGGCTTGGATCGCTAATGAATCCTTGCACCGTTCCCTACTATTCCGAAAGGGGTGCTGATCGCCAAGTTGAACAAATCAGGGCAAGAGGATCTCCTTGTCGGACAAATGTACGAGACTGAACCGTGCCGTACAAGCATCATTGGGGTCGAAACAATACACCGTGAAGTCCCGTGAATATATCATCTCAACCAACGGGATGATAGGACGTACGTCAGGATTCTTGTACAACTATGCAAGGAAACTCCGGCGGGAATTGTTGTTGAGGGCGTTTTCCAAGTCCAAGATGAGGAGGCTGCAATCGGGAATAGTTGGTAAGCCGATACAAAAAACGCATCCTACCGTCACTAAAGACAGTAATAAGATCCAAAGTACTACTAAAGTACTATTGAACCGCAAAACGGGGATGAGTCGGTAGCTCGAATGAGCAACGCCGACCGTCTTCGCTCAGGGCATGGCCTCCCAATGAGCGACAGACTGGTGGACATAGGGCTCGTTGAAGAACATGCACCGTCCACCTCTTCCCAACCGAGCTTAGCTCACCCAGGTCATCCGTAGCGACACCAGACGGTACACACAGCAAAGAGCAGCTTTCCAAAATTCGAATTATGTCCCCCCCGACAGCCCTCGCGCCACCCACTTCGAAATCTAAGTACATACCAGCCACAATACGACGGACCCTCACAATCCGCCATCGCTTGCAAAATATCCCCCTCCACGGGATTGGCGCACCTCACCGCGCTCCTCCGAGCGTCCGGAGGTTCACGTCCGCCGCCAACATCCACCAAACCAAGGTCCCATCAACCTTGTCGTGTGCCGCCAACATACGCAACCCACTTCGACCCCACCTCGAAACCACACTACATACCCTCCTTTAAAACCAAACTTGGTCGATATGTCTTCAAACACTAACCACCCTCCCACGTACAGACATATGCTATTGCGGGAACGGCCCGCGCATGCGCCCACCCCGGACCACCACAACCTCCGGAGCTGTCACGCGGGACGTCCGCTCGCTCCACTCAACTTTGTACCCCAACCACCCCCAGCCGCCCAAGACTTGGGCACGGCTTCGGAACCCTCACTTGTTAGAGCACTCCAGACGCCTCCGGTCCTCGCCGCCCCCAGGTCAACCACTGACATCGGACGGGCGGCTGACTTATCGCCCCGCATAGACGACCCGTACATGTGCGATCGCCCCGCTCCGTCCCATAGTAAGGACCAGTCTAGCACCCCCAGTCCCCTCCCGTTAGCCTACGCGGATACACTCGTTAACAACGCACTAAAATCTATACCTTTTTCCCACCTTAGTGCTTCCCAACCACAATGCGGTTAAGTTTGACCAATTATGCAATATCATGAAACTCGAAAGACTCCAACTCTCCTCACCCGATGCCAACAACGGACGCCAATGCCCCGCTCACCTCTTCCGCCCTCCCTAACCCTTCTGTCGACGGCTGTCCTCCCCATGCTCCCTCGCTCTATCCATCGCTCGCTCCTTTCGCTGTTCCCCTCCAATTTTTTATTTTCTTACTTATTTACAAGGTAGCTCACCTCATCCGCCTAACTCAACAGACACTCGCGCTTACCTGCGATTACTTCACTGTAGACCCTAGCGCACTCGTTCTTCCCCCCCCTTTTTACACACCCCATGCTCTGCCCAACTCGCCCGTCGCTGCAATAATGACAGAACTCTCTTCTTGCTGAGATTACCCCGCCCGACTTGCTCTACCCGAATGAATAACCGATCACCCGCCCCCCCGCGTATCTCCATGCCCCGAAAATATCGCCTCTCACTTAGAGACACAGTCTCGCAGTCGCGTGCCCGTGACATTCTAAGCGATAAACGTATTCCCCCGCCCCTACAGCCCCCACTCCCTTAAGGCATGCTCCGAGGCTTCTCTCGGAAGCCCCGAAGCATATTTGATACGATAACGACAACCTCCTATGCCACTGGAGCTCCCCCCTCTCGATACCGCCGTAACACCTACCACACCTTGCTTACAATTTCTCTCTCCCCCCTCCGCTAC
The DNA here is from genome assembly GCA_026401115.1 of Tetraselmis chui. Classification (NCBI taxonomy): domain Eukaryota; kingdom Viridiplantae; phylum Chlorophyta; class Chlorodendrophyceae; order Chlorodendrales; family Chlorodendraceae; genus Tetraselmis; species Tetraselmis chui. The sequence continues at coordinate 68,312 of JAPMLY010000624.1, forward strand.
CCTCTCCTCCTCTCACCGCTATCCCTACACTTACCACCCCCTCTTCAGCTCCGAACGACTTTCCGTTCCAAGGAGCTTCTCTTCGCCGACATGCGCAAGACCTCGACGAACGGACCCTCCGGGGCCTCAGACCCTCGCCCTCCACAAGCCTCGGCCTGCAAGGCTGCTTGTCATCCCTAACTCTACATCGAATGGGCCAAACGGCCAAGAGGTTAGACCCCGCACCCCCCCCCCCTGCCCACCTCCCTACCTGACATCCGACAACATATAGTAAATATTCCGCATTCGGCCTCGCTCCCGCCTCATTTCAACCCCCAAACTTGCACCGTCAAATTACACAACTACCTCTTTGACTTAAACCTTGAATATGGCCTCCCCACCCCCATCGGCAACGTCGACTCCTCGACTCCCCACTCCCATCGGTGCTCTCTTTCGAGTGGGGACGTTACCGAGAACTAACCAACCTTTACTCCATAGCTACCTCCCTCGCTAAACTACACTTCACCACCTCTGAATCCTACACCATAATCACCAATAGCGAAATTGATAACTTTTACGACCATATGGTCTACCCTAGCCAGTGGACTAACCTCTCTAACATAGGCTCGCCCCCTCACCCTAGCACACCTAACCACTGCTCCCTTATCGTCCTCATTTGGCAACACTCCCACTTCGGTCACCTCTACCTAACCCACTCCTCAACTACCTGGATTGTCTCTCTCCACCACCCCCCCTCCCAACCTCCTCACTCTCTCCCTCTCCCTTCTTGCCTCTTGGAACTCTCCCCCCCCCCCCCCGCCCGTTGGGATATTACGCTTACTAAACCCCCTCGCCAAAACGACTAGTCCCACGCGTGATCGTGCGGGACCCACGCCCTCTTACATATTTACTTTATCCTCACAGCACCCCCCGACCGGACTTACAACCCCCCTTACTTCGACTCCCGTACAATTGTCTACTCCCTACACTCACTCCTGTGGCACCACACCTTCCGCTCCACTCCCCTCCCGGTTGGGCGCTCCCAACACCCTCACCGCCCTCCAACCCCCCAACCCTCCTCCCTATCTCCACTCCCACAGCCCGCCCTTCCTCCACCACCTACTCCGCCCCTCCCCCGCCCCCCTTCCCCTCCTCCCTCCCCACGACCCTCGCACGTCTCTCAACCCCACTTGGCTAACTAAGAAAACACACGCAAACACATTCAAAAACCTCGCCGATGTAGTACCAATAGCGGCCATGCCTCCCCCTAGCCCATGCCCTCTTAAATATGATTGACTATCTCACCCCTACCGCCATCAAACAACAGTGCCAAGCACGCATACGCCACCTCCTACGGGCCACCACCACAGATATATTGAGGAAAATAAAAACACGAGCCAATACGGCCTACGACGCTTGCCCGAAATCCTCCCACCGCCTCTTGAAAATTAGAAGCGGCCTCCTCCCCCCCAGCAGCGCGACCTCGACCCTCCATAGAATCACCAAACCAGATAAAACTAATGCAACCTCTCCCTACGACGTACTAGAGGCGGTACAATCACACTTCGACGCCGAGCTCAGCCGCGCCACCCCACCCGTACTACCCCCCCCCCCCCCCCGTGGGAACTCCCGGATAACCCTGACAACTTTACCATCGAACCCCGCGGAGACCCCTCCCTCACCCTTGCCGACATGATAACCCGCGAAACATTTCATACAACTATAAACTCGCTTGGAACGGGCAAGGCCCCCGGCCCCGACGGTATCCCTAACGAAATCATCAAATATATACCCCCGGCGACCCGCTCCGCCCTCTTCTCTCTCCTCTCCCTCCTTGCCCACAAGTCCTACACCCCTCCTGAATAGTGCCATAGGACCACATGCCTCCTTCATAAGAAACCCTCCTCGACAACTATCGCCCCATAGCCCTCATGAACAACCTCGTCAAACTATGGACCACACTAATAAAAGGTGCAGGCTCAAAGTACGCAGAAACTCACGGCATCCTTAGCGACCAGCAAGACGGATTCCGGAAACACCGCAGTATTCACGACGCTCTCTCCTCCATAATCATGATGATGGAGGACGCGAAGCTCTACCACAAGGATTTCTACGTTATGTATGCCGACTTCAAGGGCGCCTTCAACGCAGCCGACCACCGCATCATGTTCAAACACATGCGCCAACTCGGTATGCCCCCCACCTTTGTCGACCCCTGCGAACACCTCTACGACGTCTCTTCCACCGAATACACATTACCCCGTACGGCCCCACCCCATCCATAGACATAAATCTTGGCACCTTGCAGGGGGACACCCTCTCTCCCTTCCTATTTACCCTCGTCCTTGAACCCTTCCTCCGCTGGCTCACAGTGGGCAGCCGGGGATACCGCCCGGGCCCCCTTGCCACTAACGTTGACCCCACAGAACCCACAGCTACCTACCCCGGCTACGGCTTCGCCGATGACCTCAGCCTCGCCACAGGCCCAACCCCAAAGATGTTCATCCAACTCCGGAAACTCTCCCTCCTCAGCGCCTACACAGGTATGACCGTCAACATCCGAAAATGCTGCATTACCGGCGCCCTCTGGCACTCAGGCAACGCCCTCTCCCTTGCCAACATCACCCTACTTGCATCCCGCCTCCAAACACAACTCATCACCATCAACTCAAACCGTGCCCCCATCCCTTCCATCGGCCCCTCGGACATATACCGCGTCCTCGGGGTAGAGCTCAACACCTCCCTCACCTTCACTAAGCATTGGCACGAACAAAAGCGCCCCACCGCATCCCTCATCACCGCCCTCTCCACCTCCCCACTAACACAATCCGTAGACTACGCGTCATCCGAGGACTATTAATCGGCAAGCACTTCACCTTACAACTCGGCCTCTTCAGCAACTCCCAACTAGACATCCTTGAAGGACAAATCTGCCGGGCACTCCGCTCCGCCGTCTCCTCGGTGCGTAACCTCCCTCGCACCGCCTTCCACCGCCCTACGTCAGACCTCGGCTATGGCCTTCCTTCCCTTAAGGCCCAAGCCACACAACTCACAGTCTGCCACCTCCACAAAATCATGAACACCCCTGGCTATAGAGGCTAAATTGCTCGAGCACACATTCCCACCATATCCACCACATACACCCACTGGCCCACTGAATCCATCATGACACGCAACTCCCCACCCACACTCAGATGCTTGGTACGAGCCCAATGCGACGCATGCGCTATGTTCCACAACATCCCTCCACTCTCCCTCACCAATCCCATTGCCTCCACACTCCGCGACCACTTCACCCGCCAAGACAACACCCTCCTCGCTTCACTCCGAGACAAAGCCACCCACATCACCGACCCTCACTCCTACAAACAAGCATACTGTGAATTCACTCCCCGCAAAGCACACGCATCCCTCCTCCCCCGCCTCACCCCCTTTGGAAACACAACATCACCACATGGCCACAAAGTCCTCCTCCACGCCACCTCAACCTCCCTCCTCCTCAAATCCTGCAAATTCATCTCCACACACACGGGGTCCACCGCCTCACTCTCAGTCTCCATCCGCCTCCTCGCCGCAGTCCTAACCGAGTCCCTTGACACCATCCACAACCGCCTCCCCATCGCTCACCTCATCCCCCGAAAAGCATCCCCCCACCACCATCCACTCCTCTTGGGTTGCCCTCCTTTCCCCCCACCTTCCCCGCTCCCCCACCACCCTGTTATCCGGCATCCACACCACCCACACCAAAACCCCCCTTCCGTGCACCCACCACACACATCGAGACTGAATACCTCTCACCTTCAGACCACCACTACCCTCTCTGCGACGTCACACGCATCATTTCCAAACACAAGGACACATAATATGGCCAAACCCAGTACATGGTATAACGGGCCCCGGAACACCTTACGGAGTGGGACATCCAACTCGAACTCGACGACGGCTTCCGCCTCATCTCCTCCACCTCCACATCGGTGTGCCTCCCCACCCCCTCTCCCACTACATGCTCCATTTGCCATGAACCCCTACACACAGGCCCCACCTCCACTTGCTGCACGTGCCCGCCATTTGCCGTCCATTCTTAAGGCCGCCTCGCTCAAGGACTAGTCACGTGGCAATGCGACAGGTGCGACCGCGGCCGACAACACGACCTCACCCGCCTCCACGAGGTCCAGTGGGCCCCTTGCCTGCAAGTCCATGACACCACCAGTGAGGACCCTCCGGCCCCACTGCCCTCACCGCATTTAAATCAGGCGTTGTCCCCGCCACATTACCCATCCTTCCCGTCCCCGTACCCCCCCATGGACGCACCTTCTCATCACATTCAACCACGACCCTATCCACCCCGACCCCGACATGCTTCCCACCGGCAAATTCACCATACACGCCCACCCAACACTAAATGACACCACCATCCTTTGCACCCCCGACGGCCGCGCGGTCACTACCCTCAACGGCCCCCACGTCCGTCACCTATTTCAACTCTTTCGCCCCGACCTCACGCAACACTCGTTCGAAGAGGAGGTCTACCACCTCATCACTCGCCTAGGCTCCCGTTCAGAAATCTACTCACCCACACCCGCCACCACCACACGCAACATATGGGCCACTAGAGAGGACCTACACACAGCACTACGCAACACATTTCACATTTAAATAGAACTCTAGTCAGACCCCCTTAACAAATCACTCCAGTCTCACACCTACCACTCACTCTACCCCGAAGACATAGTCTTCTCATCCAGCGGCAGCAACGCCCCACATACCTGGCACGGCACCTACATCGCCAACCCGGAATACGATCACGAATGCATGCGCCGAGCCATGAAACACGCAATCACCAGCGCCCACTCCACAGCCCCACACACACCCAGCGCCACCATCCTCGTACTCCCCCAATGGGAACACACACCATACCGACATTTAAAATACATCGACTCCCCATACACCCACCAGCACCTATACACCCTTCCCAACGACGCAAACACCTTTTTACCCCCCGACCAACACACGGGCATCTCCAACCCCACCCCATTCGGCACTGGCTGGATGGTCGACATCTACCTCGTCGCCAATCCCCTCGCACTCTCCACCTTACCCTCACACACAGCCATGACCGCCCTCCACAACACACTCGAGTCTATCTACGACACACACCTCCCCAACCCCGCCATCACCATCCCACCTCCACACCTCTTCGACACCCACTCACCCCACTCCGCTGGCATCTACCATCTCCCCCCCCAACCCCTCCCACCCCCTTACTTATCCCCTCCCGGAACGCACGACACTAACATACTCCCCGACCACAGGAAATCTTGCATGGAACTGCCAGGACTTCGCATACACTGACGGCTCCAAAAATGGAGGCACCTCCCCCTCGGAGCAGCCGCCACCCACCCCACCTCGGACAACCGCATCGAATTTCTGGTGACCTCTACCCCTCCCTCACACACCATCAACCGCGATGAATTAGCAGGCATAGACATTGGCCTCTAACAAGGCCACGCCCACCTCGTTACAGACAGTGCGTGCTCCCTCCGCCTCATACAAGGCTATTTGAACTGCCCATCCGCTTACATACACAACATCCACCGCGAAACGCTCCTTTCCATCACACACACCATCGAAACCCGTTGCAACGTAGGCATCCGCACACACTTCGGCAAAATTAAAGCACAGAACCACTCACTAGGAAACGACCTCGCAGACACACTCGCGAACCAAGCTGCAGACGGACACCCACCCGACACAACATACACTATAGGCTCAGACGTGTCGATAGGCCACTGGACCTAGCCATACACCCTCATTGCACAAACCCTAGTGGAACCCATACCCTACAAATACACAATCATGTAACTGACGCTCACACCCACAGCACCAAACACACTAACATACCCCTCCCACAAACATCCAAACACGGGGCCCTCCTCGCCCGCGCCGCGGAGGACGGCGCTGACTTCACATTCCACAAAAACACACAACACTCACCAACATCCAATTCACCCACAAGCAAGAATTCATGTGGGGCGTATACAAAAACCGCCTCCCCACACACAACCCCACCATGCGCTGCCCCATGTGTGGCCAATGCACTAGCAACGGCCACATGGCCGGTAACTGCCCCACCATGTATGGGCTAAGACAACACCGCCACAACAACGCGTTGCAACTCCTACTCTCCCTCATGGAACGCCACAACGGCGGCCGATGGGAGACCATCAGTGCAGACTTCGGTAACAAACCCATCAAGTAATTCACATCCCCAACACCCACCCACACCCCTTTTGACTGTCACCCCCTTCACCCCACCCACACGCCCACCCGCCTTGTTGTTGCTGACGAAGGTCTCTCGCCCGCCTCCCTAACCTTGTGCCCCGCCATCCTCCCCCTGAGATCCCCCCCCCCCCCCCCCCCCCCCCCCCACCCCCCCCGCGCTACGACCGCCGGCTCACAAACATGACTTTATCCGCCTCCTCGAACCTCGATTCGCTGGTCACACAAACGGTCGCCGCCGATATTCATCAATTAAAAATATTCAGTTAGGGGAGTGATAGTACTGCACGGACCACAACCTCTCCCAAACAGCCCAATTGATTCGTGCCAAAAACACACCCCTCGCCAATGCCATCCGCAGCCACTGGCCATGTACCGAAGTCTGCATCCTCCCCATCGGCATGAGTCGCACGGGCATACCGCACTCATCCACCATCACAAGTCTCACCTCTCTACTCACCCTCCGCACCGACCCTCCTGACAAAATCATCTCCAAAGCACGACTCGAAACGTCTCGCATCCTTGCATAACTCCACACGCACATTGTTCAATGGCTACATCATCTCCTACTTGTATACCGCATCAACTCCCGCACGACCTCTCGCCGCGCCCCCACACACTGCACCTTCGCACGCCCCTGATTGCACGCCGTCATCACCTCGCATCGCACACTCCCCGGGGGGGAGTAAAACCCCCGAACACCCTTGAAGAGGTTGGATTTATGTGGTTAACGGTCTATCCCTGACTTGTGAGTTTCTTATATGGCATAGTTGGTAGGGCCGAGAGACAGCAGCCGGCGCATACGGAACTTGGTGTAACCCGGCGCATACGGTACATGTTGTAAACAATTTCAATTTCAATTTCAATTGTAAGCTTATACGAGTGGTATGAATGGCTCGCTCGATACAAGCTTTATTGAAACCGATGTTTGTACATGGCCCACATGGTCGGCCGCAACCGTCGCTATCCGCGCAATGGCGTGACAGTGAGCTAATTACGACAGGACGCTCCCGGCAGCAAGCGGCCGAACCTTAGGAGCCTCACCCTGAAGGCGTGTGGCGTCATGGTTGACACATGTATGTTTGTGAAGAGCCCACCCTGTCGCTCTCGCGAAACAGTCTGTCGCAACATCGGGAATGTTTCCCGCCAAGTAGCGGTTAACCCACTTACCCTATGCCGGGGAAATCAAGTCATGAACATGTTCCCATCGCCAGCCATCAACTGGGGGGGTTGACAAGCGAGGTGCTTTTCTCAAGACAAAGAGCATAGACTCCTCCCATATTTCTAAACTGTGACGGTCATCTAGATAAGTGATGGGTGGGCGCGCCGGGGGAGTGCAGGGGGTCGGGGAGGTCACAGTCGGGGTGGGGGTAAGAGGCGGAGGATGCAACCGTTGAAGAGCATTAAGAGCCGCATCCACGTCCTCCACCATTCCGAAGTCGGCTTCGCCCAGGGCCATACGGGCCCGTCGCAGCTGGCCAACTTCCACTAGCTCACGGGCTCGACGTAAGGCAACACAGCTTCGGTGGTCACCTTCAGAGAGGTGAGTCGGTGGGTGATGCTCCTCCCCCTGGATAGGTCGGGCCCGGCGACGACGAGAGCCCCCCCCCCCCCCCGACGCCGGCCCCGACCACCGGAGCGTCTACACACATTAGCCCCCGGACACGCACGTGCAAGCTCACCTCCATCCCGAATATTTCGTAGAAGGGTGTCAATGCCCGTGAGTCCGTCCTCTCCGGACGCAGAGAACCAAAGACGGACTCGACGTTGGACAAGGGAACGGATGCGAGCACCGGCCGCAGCCGGAAACGGACGGAGGAGGAGGCCGCCAAAGAGATGAATCGCCAAAAAGCTCCGGCGGCACGAGAGTCCGTTGAGGGAAGGGAGGTCGCATATTCGAGGGTGTTTTGTAGAGCAGAGCTGAGGTCATCTCTCGCTGACGCACAAACCCCCCGGGCCGCAGTGACAAGTATGAGCCGCAATAGGCAAGCGACATGGTCGTTGTCGGAGCACCACGAGGCACGAGCATCAGCGCGAGGGGGAGATCGGAGAGTAACCTCTCGGCGGAGAGCGGCATGAGACGAGGGCATAAAGGCTTGACCATGAGGCAAGGGGGTCCATCATTTGGAGGTGGGGGAGGGGTGAAGGGAGGCGGGGGGGGAGGGGTGTTAGCACCGGCTCATTTCGGGCTGGGAGAGGGAGTGGAGCCATCTAGGGGGGGTCTACTGGAGGCTGGGGTGAGGGGTGACAACTGTTTGAAGTGGGCGTGGTCCATGGTGCGACGGACGGGAGAAGCCAAGAAAGTCATGAGAGGCCAGTGGAGAAACGACAACGGCCACACAGTGGGGGCATGGAGCGGAAATAGGGCGAGCTTGAGTGGAAAATAAAAGGTGAGCGCATGAGGCACAAAGGGAGAAAAAGGCCGGAGAGGAGCTCGAAAGGTGGCGAGCATGGCGACGGTGGGCAGAAGTGGAGAGGCCATTGCCAATTATGAGCATGTTAGTGTGTCGGGGGAAGTTCGAGCGCCATTTGTGGCCATTAAACCGTATGTCACACGGGGCGCAAGTGTAACACCCCCCCCGCGACGGGGACGGAACACCCGATACAACAAGGCCCGGCTCCGACCCAAAAGCATACGCGTGGTCACCATCGGTAGGCACACGCCCTCCACAGACAATGCTGCCACCACACACTTGCTGCCCACCGGTACATGTACGCGCGTCTTGCTACTCACCAACACCGGCATCAATAAGTAGTGTCAAAGCTGAGGGGGCGATAAGAAATGCTTACACTCAGTGAGTGACAATGCATGTCATCTAACGCCCAGCACTTGCCTATCATAGGACACGCACTCACCTTGTGGTGAGCACACGCCAACGTGTATTCTGAGCCTGTAGATGATATCTAACGCTCAGCAACTTACCACCATCAGCAACATAATCCACTCTCTCTCTCTGATTGATTTATCATCTCATAGTGCTGAGTCACGGCCGTACTATCACGATGCTACTCGACCAACAAGGCTGTGTAGCAACTTGACAACCACACAAAATTATGTCTCGCAACAAGTAGAGTGTGCCGCACATCAACAAAAACACGAGCACTACGATCAGATTCCGCAAATCTCTGCCCACAAGCAGCATCATATGGCCGCCAACCAGCGCAAGCACATGCAACCCTTTGTCCACCAACAACAACCCTTTGCCCACTATCACCAGCATATGCACCACTAGCACCACCGACACCATCGTCAACCCTTTGCACACGAGCTATGGCAGCAACAACCAATCGCCGACGAGAACTTGCAAAAGCGGTCCTAGCAACACCACCACCGGCGAGAGCTATGTGATCATGAGCCCATGTTGTTGCAACTTGGCGCGAGCCAGCACAAACGGGTGCATAAGCACCACCAACGGCCCTACCATCAACCGCATGTTTGTGCCCAACAGCACCGGGACCATCACTAGCAATTGGGCGCGAGCCAACCCCGGCAGCCGCAGCTCCCACAACGGCAGCAGTAATAATAGCGGTAGCGGCATCAGCTGCAACACCACTAGCTGCAACCCTCCGCCCATGAACACCGGTAGCACCGGCCGATCGCCGACCAACACCAATAGCTTCAAAATTATCCCCCGCAGCAGCATGACAAGCTCTTTGCCCACCGGGACCAGCAACAACACATGGCCAAGAACTAGCACCGACCGCTGCTACAACACCAACAATACCACAACCATGGGTAGCAGCCGGCCGCCAACCAACACGAGTACCAACCCCCGCAGCAACACCACATGTACTAGTGCCCCCAATACCAACACCACCACTTGCAGCCCTCCGCCTACAAATAACAGCAACCGGCCACCAACCAGCATCAACCCAAGCAACAATAGTACGAGGAACATCACCACCGGCAACAACAGGAACACCAACAACAACAGCTTGAAGCCCACTAGCACCACTAACAAGATCAGCAACATGGTGCCATCCAGTAGCGGCAGTGCCACTTGGAGCAACAACACCACTAGAAGCAGCACTAGGTGCAACCCCTTGCCCACTAGCAAAAGGTGCAACAGCTCGTTGTGACCCGGCACCGGTGGCTACGAAAGCACCAACAACCACACCACCTACCGCCCTACGAGAAACATCTCTATGTCCGCTAGTAAGTGCACCAACAGCCGGCCGCCAACCACCACAAGCAACTGCAAAAGCATGTAGCACCCCCACTACATGCAATAGCAGTAGCACCACCACCATAACCACCAGCACCACCACCACCACCAGTTGCAACCCTCCGCCCACCGTCAATAGCAGTAATGGCTGACCGCGAACCAACACCGGCAGCTGCCACATCACCAACAAGACCGCGAGCGACAACACCATAGACCCACTAGCAGCAACCCAATATCCACCGGTAAAAGCATCATCATCTGACCGCCAACTAGCACCATCACACGCAACAACATGAGCAACAACACCCTCTATAGTAGCACCATCAACACCAACACCCCTAGTTGCGGCCTTGTGCTCACCAATACCAGCCGCAACAACTAACCGCCAACCAACAGCCGCAACATTAGTACCACTAGCATCAACAACAGTGGCAGCAACAACACCACCCGCAATACCCCTATGTCCACCTGCTGCGGCAGCGGCACCGGCAGCAGCCGTGCGCCGACTTGCACCGGCATCCTCTCGCGAGCCAGCACCGGCAAGTACAGCTCGCTGCTCACTAGCAACATCACTAGCAGCCAACCTCACAACAATACCCGTAAAGACACCGGTACCAATAAAATAGCGGCATTCGACCGCCAACTAGCACTAACACATGTAGCAGTATCAATAGCGACACTCTCTTTAGCATCAACAACAACACCAAAACCCATGGTTGCGGTTTCGTTCCCACCAAGACCAACAAGAACAGCAAACCGCAAACTAGCACCCGCAACCACCACCACCACCAGCCACATCATCACCACCACCGGCAACATCAGCAAGGGCAGCATCAATACCACCACTTGTAGCCCTATGTCCGCTTGTTGTTGTAGCAATAGCGGCAATAGCCGTGCGCCGACCGGCACCGGCATCCTCCCGCGAACTAGCATCGGCACTAGCAACTCGCCGCCCACGAGCAGCATCACTAGAAGCCCGCCGCACGGTAGCACCCGCACCCCCACACCCGGGCCGACTCGCAAGGGGACGACGGGCGGCACGTGTAGCAGACGCACAAGTTGCGCTTACGACAAGAGCCCAAGAGCCACACGGGGGGGGGGGGGGGGGGGGGGGGGGGGGGGGGTAGAGACAAAGCCGGGCGAAGAGGGCGTCGCGCATATTGACGAGGAGTGGCGCGGCGGCCAAATGTGGAAGTACGGACATGGGAAAAAAGGGGGAACGCAACAGTCGACGCACGGCCCGTAGCACGGGCACGACGAGCACGAGAGTCACGACGGGGAGGACCATACGCGGAAGACCGGGCGAAAGGGGGAAGAGGAAAAGGAGAAGCCATTCGGAACAGCCCGGGAACAAGACGCGATGGCCGGTGAGTGGTCCGCTTACCGGCCATAACAAGGCCCGGGGAGCAGCGTAGATCGCAAGAGGACGTACATAGCCACACCCTCCGCTACCTCCCCGCTACGATCAAGGAGGAGGGAAGGAGGGGAAGGAGTAGGCGGGGGCGAACTGCTTGGGCGCCCCGATGAGGGGGGGGGCGATATCATGAATAATTCAAATATGCCGCTTTTGCGCTAGTTGCATCCCTTTTTAAGTGTATATGACGACTACGATCGAATTGATGTGCCCTTCGAGCCATTTTTTTTTCGTTAGAGTCACCCGTTCAATTCTAACATCCGGGCATCACACACTCCCGGTCTCGACAAGATAATTCTTGTCGAGCCGTCAATTGCGCAGTCTTCAAGTTCACCTTCACGCATTTGCCACTCGAATACATTCACGCAACGTGCAAATATCAACTACGTATAAATAGGTGATATGTTATGAAACAAGCATAGCACAATATGGCCTCTTTTCGCATTATAAGCGTCACTATCTATCTAATTGGAGGTTCTTGAGCTTTTTTATGGCCCACTTAAGCGATTATTTTGTATACCGCTTGTGCGCTATTCGAATCCCCCTTGAAGCATGTATAGGAACTACGATGGAATTTAGGTGCTCCTCCAGCCGTTTTCAAGCCGTAGGAGTCACCTCGCTACTTACTATTACGTCTTGCATCACCCACTAAAGGTCTCGATTGGTTGATACCCGTCGGACCCTCCAAAGCGAATTGTCTTCACGCTAACGTCGACATAAATGCAACTCCGATACATGCACTCAACGTTGCTAATATCAACTAGGCGCCTTTAACTGCTATCTCTGAAACAAGTATAGCAAGTATGGTCTATGTTTGTGTCATAATAGCTGCGATGGGTTTTGTAAGGGGTTATTGTGCTTTTTAATGGCAAACTTAAGCGATAATTCCGTATACCGCTTGTGCCGTATTCGTATCCCCTCTTAAGTGGAGATGGTAACTACAATGGAAATGACGTGCCCTTCGAGCTGTTTTCAAGCCGTATGAGTCACCCGGCTGCTTACTACGTTTCGGCACCACCCATAGAAGGTCTCGATCAGTTGAAACCCGTCGGACGCTTCAGTGCGTATAGCCTTCGAGCTAACGTTGGAGTAGTTGCAACTCAAATGCATACAACACTCAATTTGGCAAATGTCATTTAGGTATGAGTAAGTGATATTTGTGGCGGTTAGCCTTCCAAAGCTAACTGCAAACACAAATATGTTTTGTTTTGTTCTGTTCAGTCACGGCTTGATGGCAAAGTGTTGGTGCATATGGGAGAAGGTGAGAAGATGTTTCACTGCTTGTTCTTTAGCAGTATATTGCAATTGAACAAGGAATTGTTAAATGGTTATGTCACCTCCCTCTACTGCACTAGGCTTAAATAGCTTTCCGCCTAAATAGCTTACGCCTGCTCACATTCTCTTACGTGTCATGTGTTAGGGTTTTCCAACCGTCGTCAACAGTCTAATGACGCGGCTTGTCTAGCATTGAGAATAACGACGCGGCTAATTTTGCATCGGAAACCTCGCTTGGCGCGTCATTTGGCTAGTTAGATTAACTGTGCGTACCTATACGTACCGGGAGGTATTGGTCGTACAGTACGCATCAAAACCCTTGCTAATATTCCAGTAGCGACGTACCCACGTGGTACGTCCTTCCTATGAAAAAGGACGAATCAGAAACTGTAACGAGTACATGTACAATGTCTTGCAATGTAATGTTGCATGACTGAACTCGTCAAACTCGTACCCTCCCCATCTTGACGAATCTGTGAGACCGCCGCGAGGCAGACCTCCGTGGTCTAAGTTTCTTTACTGAAGCATTTACTGAGACTCAGGGATGCGCGCTGGTTGAGCGTGCATGAAGTCGGTGTACGCCTGAGTCTTGGCAAACTTGTGCCATAGGGGCGTCTCCAAGAAATCTTGTAACGCCGTAGTTCGGTGCACCTCGTTCAACCGGTGCCAAACACGTGGACTGTCGTCATCACTAAAGTGCGTCATGAAGATCATTTACTTGCCTCGTCTTCCAGGTAACGACTTGATGCACACATCAGAGATGTGCGAGACGTCAAGCTTCTCGTCATCTCCTTTAGGAACTGCTACCGGGACAGGTGGTCGTAGTGGAGCGGTAGAGCACGGTCGTAAATTGCACATGGAACACAAGATATAAGCGTACTTTCGCTGGAAGTTTCTATCTGTAACTGTGTTTCCCAATTTGTTCCTCCACTGTAAAAAGTCCAAGTTGTCTGTCTCTGAGTTTCATGTTGGGTTGCCCTCGTAGAAACAAGTTTGTTGTGTCGACTGACACCTTGTCTCCTCCGACGAAGTGTGGTGTTGTCGACGGTTCCGTGCGTGCATGCATCTCGTCCTTGTGTAGTTGTAGCACAGAGCGTACCATGGTATGCAATTCCTGTAAGAATCGTAACCGCTATGTTGCGTCTTGCGAAACTGGAATTGAACGTCGCATGCGAAACATCAGGTATGGTGGCTTGTCATATCCTAGCCCATTTAGCTAACTGCTATTATCTGACATTACTTACTTCCTCTAAATGGTACCTGTATCTTAGCGCGATATTCAGTGACTCTTTTATTGTCATCACGGCAGTACAACTGTATCGCCGTATTGTCCCTGGACAGTACAGAGTTACGATACTAGCAGTATCACTTCTACACTCCTCCACAAAATTCCGGAAATGCATTATGTTAAGCATAAGCTAGTCAAGAACACGCTCCCCTCTCACCACGTCAAGCACGACGATACCCGAGTACCACCCAATTGTAGGAGAGCCGAGAAGCAAGCAGTAAGCCGCCATCCGGGGTGGTTAGACCTCAGCTTAAAGCGGGTGTTGTCGGTGGAGTTTGTCGAATTAAGCTCATAAACTCCCGGGAATTGTCTCAACTACACACGTCATTCTGAGCGCCACGCTTGGGCATTGCTCAAGCGCTCATACCAAGCTGCATACTTCTCCGTGTTCCACATAACCGTATTTTTGGGGGCTTTTATTGAGGGGGTTTGGAGGCGTGGGTGCCGTGTTCAATGCGCGAGGTTTGGTTTGCGGGTGTGTGAAAAGAGCACGGAAGTTCACGCCGTTGGCACGGGTGATTTCTTGGAAAGCAATAAGCGAGCAAAAACGCACATTACGCAGGTTTGGATAAACACTACACGTTGTAAACATGCGAGGGCGATTGGCTTAGGGGAGGGGCGAGGTCCAACTTGGCCGTTAAGGACGCATCACGTTGACGTTGGTGTTTGGAGTGCTTGGGTATGTGCTTGTGCCAACCACACCCGCCCCACGCGTGGCACGCGTCGGGAATTAGGCTCGGAGGTCAATAGGAATGAAGAATTGATAAACATATATCGACAAACCCCGCACAAATCGTCACAGGAGGTGAGCCGACTTCGATGGGTGTTGCTTGGCACTCCGGCTTAAGGCTAGGGATCAAGTGAATTTTGTCGATGTTGATGGTAATGATATTTTGCAACGTCGATGTTAATGGTATAGATATCTTGGATTGTCGGTGTTGATGGCGTTGATAGTTTGAGATGGTGACATCGATGGCAATTTAAGCCGATATTGTCGCTGATGTATCGATATTTGGGACGATCTATCGATACATCGGGCTTAAATAATCAATATTTTATAATTGTTTTGATAATTGATGGCATAGATGCGAGCACTACTGCCATCGTGTCGATGTCGATGTCGCAACCCATCACATCGATGGCACTATCACCCGGTGATGATGATACTATCGACGATGCATCGATGGCTGACCCCTAGCCTTACTGCGGCTCAGCTGTGCCGGAATAAGTCGTAAATTAAATTAATTCACAGCAATTCTATTTGTGCAATTTTGAACTCCGGAGTAGATGCGTTCGACGCGCATTGAAAATACGCGTCCAACGGTACCTGATATTAGAAGTTTTGACCATATATGAGTAAGTTATGATCTGTCACATCCTAGCCATTTAGCTAAGTGCTAGTATCCCACATTATTTTTTTCCTCTAAATGGTACCTGTATCTTAGCGATATTCAGTGACTCTTTTATTGTCATCACGGCAGTACAACTGTATCGCTGTATTTTCCCTCGACAGTACAGAGTTACTAGCAGTATCTCTTCTAGATAGTTCTTTTCTAGATAGTCCTAAGAGCTTGTGCGATAAGGTCAGATAGACGGTACAGGTAACCTCAGTTAACCTGTATCACCAGTAATAGTTTGGTTTAGTTAGCAGACAGCACAAGCTACAGGTTCTAAGGCTGTTTCTAGAACACCTGAGGTGTGGATATTTAAGACGGGGACTTACTGGTAGAGGAGAAGACCGGTACAGAATAGAATTACGCCACACCCAGATTGTAAGAAACCCTGTTCCTAAGACAATCTTACTAATTCTCTCTACGCTGTATAATTAGATCCAGAGATTAGGTTCTACTATTAGTCTAAGGTTGCCAACTTAGCCTAACCAAAGTAGCACCTCACATGATCGCTTGAACATTGTGGCCGAAAGCGGCTTGCCCTTGGGTTGTGCGCATATCGGTGGTAAGTCTACATACGCGATTTCGTGCGTTTCCCCCACAGCGGCCTGCCCAACACCTCCTCCCTCCGTCGCCTATGCATTATATTTGCGCGACCGTCACATCAGCGTTCATATTGCGGCGATGTGCGCCCGTTACTCTTTTCGTCTACCAAGCACGGCGATTTTTTTAAAGAGCGTGCCGCACGGGTGCGTGCGCGATAACCCCAAGTACACATGCCCGGCATTGTTCGAACTCGCCCCTCGCAGTTGTCGGCGCATTCCATTTTGCGCGCAAAAGCATTGCCTGGGATTTCAGGACATTTGTCAATAAAATCGACGCATGTTTACATTTTCTACTTGCTAAGGTGCGAAATCTTGTCCGGACTGTTGTGGAGGAGTGTAGATAGTTCGTCTTTAGATAAAGCTAATAGCTTGTGCGATAAGGTTAGATAAACGGTACTGATAATCTCAGATAATCTGTATCGCTGGTATTAGTTTGGTTTAGTTAGCAGACAGCACAAGCTACATGTTCTAAGGCTGTTTCTAGAACACCTGAGGCGTGGATATTTAAGACCGGGACTTACTAGTCGAGGGAGAGTCCCAGACCGGTACAAACCATATTTACGCCACACCCATATTGTAAGAAACCTTGTTCGTAAGACAATCTTACTAATTCTCTCTACGTTGTATAGTGTATCATTAGATCAAGAGATTAGGTTCTACTATTAGTCAAAGGCTGCCAACTTAGCCTAACCAAAGTAGCACCTCACATGGCTCCTCAGGAGAGAACCCAAAGTTAGCCTTGAAAGGGGTATGCTCGATTCCAAGTGCACAAGAGGCATTGTACGCAAATTCCACTTGCGGTAGTAGGGTTGTCCAATTAGAACCGTCGTAACAACCGAAGCAACGAAGAAGGTGATGGAATGTGTTGTTCACACGCTCCGTGAGTCCATATGTCTATGGGTGTCGACTGAAAGACATGTTCAAGCGCGTTTCGAGACGTCGCCAACGTGTCTACCATAAGCCACTGGTGAATTTGAAGCAAGAAAAACAGATATAAAAATAAATCCACTTGTCTAGAAATGCAAAACTAAAATGCTGCTCGACCTTCACGATGCACGGCCCGCTCCCGCCGAACCGGGGTGGCGACCGGCCTAGGCCGGTCGGCGTTCGGGAGGGACGACGGGCCAGCCTAATCTAGCTCCCGCGTGACTTCGGTCTTGCCGAAGGTAGGAGGGGAAAGGCTGGCAAAAAACCCCTCCTCGCGCGGTCGCTCGTCGATCCCGCCGCTCCATCCCGTAAACCCCGCCCTAAGGTCTTGCCGCGTCCACCGACGCGGCGGTCCTCCGTGTCGAGGTCCCCCATCACCTCGAGGACAGGTGGGGGGGACAGAGACACACAGACATAGAGAACACTAGCGCTCCTGCCTCCGCGCCTGAATTTTCCCCGCTCATTTCCCCGGTTTTTTCTCTGTATGGTACCCGGGTACCTGTCGGTTTTCCGGCCAGTGGCCGTACCCTCCCCCCTCTGATCGCGCGTCCACCGAGCAGCCTTTTCTTGAGCGGGGGCCTCCGCGCTCACCCGGGCCCACGCTCAAGGACCCCTAGGAGTATGAAGGTCCGTCGGGGTAGTGGGTGTCGAAAAGGGGGGAGGGCAGGTCACCGTAGCCGGATCCGGCGGGCCGCGGGCGCCCGGAATTAAACAAAACCCTCCGTGCCGGGTATTCCGGCGGCGCCGACCCAAAGGGTCGTCGCCGCCAGATCGTGTCGCTCCTCCCGTCGCGACCGTCCTCCTTGCCGTCAAAGCTAACTCCTCCCCCCGGGAGATGACGCTGGACGACGTATCTGCGCGCTAGTGAGCGCCCTACCCTGGTGCTGCTCCCCAACTAGCTCAACGCCGGGTACGGACATTGTTTTTAGTATCCGAAAAAAACCCTCCGTACAGGGCTTTCCGGCGGCGGCGGATCCTGAGGATCGCCGCCGCCTCATATATCCGCTCCTCCGTCTGCGACTAGCCACCGGCCTGTGCCATGTCTTGCCTCACCCCTCGGCAAGGTTCGACCGGCACATGGCTGGTCGACGGCTAGCGAGCGCCCTTTCTTGGCGCTGCTTCCCGGCTGGCCACCACCAGCTCCAACACCCGCCTCCCACCGTTGATCCGGCCGTACACTCCTCGCCATCAAACGCTGCCGTAGTACATGCCCCACCCCTCAAAGTAAGGCTGTATCTAGGAGTATCTGTACGCAAAAAAGCAAATCGGACGGGCCGAGCGGGAAATCTTGGCGCCGGTAGTGCACAGAAATTATTTTTTCAAAAGCCCTATGTACATGGCTTTCCCGACAGGTGCTGATCCCACGGATCGAGCTGTCGGCCCTCTTAGCCCCCTACCGTGCCAGGCCTGGCACGGCTACGGGGTTTCCAACGCCCACCACGGGGAGGTGAGGGGATGCCGACGGGCCTGCGAGCGCACCCCCTCCGGGGCCGCCGCCGCTGCGCCGCCGGCGGGCGCCACGTCAGAACTAGACAGATTAGAACTGATTTGTGCTAGCGTTTAGCTTGAGGAGGCTAACCGCCACACTGGCTTCGGAGCTCTTTGATCGACGCACGTTTTCGCTACCATTTGATTTGCTCGACGTTGCTTGACTGACTCGTAATGGCTTCTGTTGGACCCGGACGTTACGTAGTGGTCGTACTTCATGTTGGAGGGACTTAACTGTCGAACGTTAAGCTTGTGTTACAACGCGAGCCTCGTACCGGTAAAACTTGGTTCCCGGCTGGCTCCGTCACAGCTAACGAAGAGCCTGCTGATGCAGTCGTTCGTGAGTTACGTGAGGAAACTTGCCTTACTTTGACTCCGGATGATTTGACGTTGTTGAGTGACGCCCATGTTCGAGTTGCGTTACCTGACGGACAACAGCTTGTTTATATTTACTCGGCTTATGTTCCCGTTCCGTTCGTTACAAACCACTTGCGTACTCCTGCTCAGCTCGAGGAGGCTGTTACAACCCAGTCGACGATTAATCCGGATGGTTCTTACGTCGTCCCGGAAACACTTGATATCGGTGGTCTGAATCTTACGCCCGCCAAGACGGGGTTACTTCTTGCTGTGAAACATAAGAGCGAGTTGCTTCACTTCGGTTACGTGACTCAATGTCGGACTTTTCGTCGTGCAGTCTATACGTCTCAGGCACTCCTTCACGATGACACAACTATCCCGAGGCAGTTATTCATGTACCCCCAGTTTTCAACGGTCGATTCTGGTCATGTCTGGCTACTGATTCGTGGCTACATTAATCAGCTGTGTGGTGAAACACCGACTGATTTACGTGTGGGTACACATGTGCTTACGCGGAACTTGGTTGGATTACCTGTGACCCTTACGGAGACGCAACGCAAGGCTGCGATTAACTCCCCGTTTCAGTATGGTTCATATGCTCATAATTTGGAGGATTGGCTTGAAGCGCAACCTCGACGCTTTCTTTTGCTCGGTATTACGGCTGACTCGTACGACTCAGTTATCTGGGTTACTTCAATGTTCTCTCGACACGTGAATGGTTGGTGGCTGAATCGGAAAGTTCAAGTTGCTATTCTGTCTACGTTCGACCAGCTTGTCGCGGAGCTACGAAAGACAACGTTTCTCCCGAACATCCAAGATGACGCGATCAACGCTCTGCTCAACCTTACGCAAGGCAGCATGAGTTACGATGTCTACGCCGAGCAATTCAATGACTTCTTACGTCGGTCACGTCAGAACCTTACGGCCGATGTTCAGTGCGTACGTTTCATCAATGGCCTGGCGATCTTTGCATTGGAGACTCAAGGTAAGTCACACCGGTCTCATAAAGGTTACAACGTCACTCTAGTGGAGCTGCAAAATTTTCTGAATGACGTCGTAAAAGATTCACCGGAACTCGGTGGCATGCGGTCTACAGCTGGCCCATCTACATCATCTGGAACGGACAACCCTCTCGTAAGCGCAACTCTGACGACCCACTCGTCGGAGCTTCAAAGATTTGGAAGCGCAATGGTGGTGGACGTGGTCGAGGCCGTGGACGTAGAGGCAATCATGGTGGTGGCCGTGGTCAACAATCTTCAAACTCTGGCCGAATTGACTTCAACGCCATAGCCAATGCGATGACACATGACGAGCGCAAGAGGCACATGGAGGAGGGACTTTGTTTCAAGTGCCACAAGAATGGACACCGACTGTTTCAGTGCCCGGAACTAGAGGGCAAGGCACCTATGGAAGCGCCACAGTCTGAGAAGCAATGATAGTGGCCAGGCTGTTCTACCAGCGAACTGGAGCAGCCGGCTACATGTACTGTTCGTCCTGATACATTGTTAGCGACAAAAGGTCGTCGAATCACCTTCGACACCTTCATCGACTACAGTCGCGGCGCCTGCAACTTTAGTTTCGGGTCGTCGTCGTCAGACAAAGCAGAGACAGAGTCGTAAACCTGTAACCATACGTTCGATTTATTGGAAACAGGTTGACTATGTTTTTGAGCCTCTGCATGCACGATTCAACTTCACTTTGGAAGGATGTGCTGATGATGAGGGTCTAAACTCGCACGGTGACTTACCTCAATGTTCGCCGAGTGACTCGATTCTTGAAAGAAACTTGTCAGAAGAACGGGTGTTCATTTATCCACCCTGGGAGTTGGCTGAACGGATTGCACAGCATTTTGAGGATTGTCGTAGAACATCTTCGACATCTACGATGGCAGTTTTTGTGCTACCGAAATGGGCGAAATTTGCTCAATTGACTAATGGAAACTCTACCAGGAATGCCTAGCGCGGACACGACTTTTTACTCGCCAGTCATGTACAGTTGTGGTTAGTCGACACAGATTGTATTTTTTACGACTCGACATCACCTACGGAATCTGACCAGCCCATCTCGGTACCTTTACCTCTTGCCGACGCGGAAGAGTCCATCGCTAAGCTACAACATTTTTCTCCGCCAGCTACAACACTACTGACTGACCTCACGAAAGCTCGCCCGCTAATTCGAACTGAGCTAACTGTGAAAACTGGCGGACAACAAATTTCTGGATTAGTTGACTGCGCTGCGACGCTTGATTTCGTATCCGAGGACTTCGTACGACGCTTTGCTTTACAGACTCGAAAGTCTGCGATAAAGACCCATGTTCGACTCGCCAACGGACAACGAGTGACTTCTTCGACAATTTGCGACGTTACTTTTGAGCTGGCTCGACACGAATTTCACCGGACTTTTTACGTCTTACGTGACTTACGTGCCGCTGATTTAATCCTCGGTTTACCATGGCTTGATGACGAACATGCCTCTTTATAGTTTGGTTCAACCACGGTTTTTACTCTAATGGACGGCACAGCAGTGGAGACTAAGCTCGAGGAACGACGCCCTGAATGTCTACTTATGTCATCTACTAAGGTTCAGAACCTCATGCGCAAGACGCGCCGCTGCAGGGGACGTAATACGGAATTTTACGTCATTGAACTTACGCCAGCCGCTGACCAGTCAACTGAGTTTCACACTGGAGAGGAACTAACCGCAGAACAACGTGACAACTTCCGGTCGTTACTCTACGATGACTTCCCGGAGTCACCGCAACCTGTCGACTCTCCGCATGTAAGCCGACACTGGGATCATCCCATTGACACAACTGGCCCGATGCGACGTCAACGGCTGAACAGATTGTCTCCTGCAGAGCGCGATGAGCTCTATCGACAGCTCAAAGACGCAGTGGAAGATGGTTTGATCCGTCCCAACTACGATGAGTTCGGCTCGCCAATTCTTTTTGTGCGTAAAGCTGATGGCTCGCTACGTCCGTGCATTGACTACCGTGGCGTTAATGAGGTTACGCGTAAAGATGCGTACCCGCTTCCGCGTGTTGAGGACACGCTGGATGAGCTTAAGGACGCAAACTTTTACACTCACATTGACTTCGCCTCTGGCTTCTGGCAAGTTCGAGTGCGTGACAAGGACATCCAAAAGACGACGTTTCAGACCCCTAATGGCTTAATGGAATGGGTCGACATGCCGTTTGGACTGTGTAATGCACCAGCTGCATTTCAGCGGATGATGAATGACATACTACGCGACTTTTTACATAAGTTCGTTACTGTCTACTTCGATGACGTCAGTATCTACAGTCGAACTCTGGAGGAACACCTTGAGCACCTACGTCTCGTTTTACAGCGATTCAAGGAGGAGGGCTTGAAGTTACGCCTTAAGAAGTGCTTCTTCGGTCTGCAACATATGGAATATCTGGACTATATTGTGTCAGCTGGTAAAATTTTAGTTTCAACAAAGATAGTCGAGGCCGTTTCGGACTGGCAAGTGCCCAAGACGCAGAAGGAGGTTTGCAGTTTCGTACAGTTCTGCAACTTCTATGCCAGATTTATTCATCATTTCAGCGACCTTACGGCTCCATTGACGGACTTACTGCGGAAGTCCCAGCCACATAAGGTTCGGCTGACGCCTGCCTGTTTGGAAGCCTTTGAGACTCTCAAGTTACAGCTCATTTCCGCGCCATGCTTGATCCTTCCGGAGGTCGGCTCGGACGCGACGTTCACCGTGGCTACAGATGCTTCAATAGTGGGGATTGCAGCAGTCGTGTTGAAAGACCAAGGAGGAGGTCTTCAACCCGTCTCTTACTGAGCGCGTAAGCTGAATCCAGCTGAGCGTGGTAACACTTACTCTGCGTACGATTTAGAAGCTTTGGCCGTATGCGAAGCTGTCAAGCATTGGAGGTGCTATCTTGAAGGGTGCTCTAAGTTCCTTGTCGTAACCGACCACGACAAAGTGCGACATCTGCTCAGGCAACCGAACAACATGATGAACAAGCGGCAAGCAAGATACCTGCGGGATTTGCAAACGTTTGTGGGCTCGATGACACTTGCATATCGCAATGGAGCTCTGAACGAAGCTGACCCGTTAAGCCGGCGTCCAGACTTCGTACCTCATGCCACAGTTCCATTATTTTGGGATGGCGAGGTTCCGTCAAATCGAGAATTACGACGGAAGTCCGAGCTGCTGCTTGAAGACGCACCGTTAAATTTACTGAATGTTAACGCGTTGCAGCTGAGCCCTAAGTTCGCTGATCTCATTCGCGAGGGGTACTCCCAAGACTCGTTGTATGGGGACGAGGGTGAGTGGACGAAAGACAGCCTGATTGAAGCCAGAGATGGATATTTTTGGCGCCTCGATCGCCTATGTATTCCACAGAACTCTGACCTCCGACTGAGATTGATCACAAAGCTTCACGACAATTCGCGAGCTGGTCACAGAGAAGTCGCTAGCACTATTGCTAAAGCACTCGACAGATTCTGGTGGAAACGAGCTCGCCAAGATGTGAAAGATTTTCGTGAGCGTTGCGTCGACGAGCAAAGATTCGACCGCAAATGGCTGCGACTCTTTACCCACTACCCGTTCCACCCAGGCCGTGGCATACAATTGGTCTTGACTATTTGACACACTTACCTGAGAGCAATGGCTTTAACAATGTGCTGATTGTAGTAGACCATCTAACTCGAATGGCCCATTTCCTGCCGTGTACATAGACTGTTACTGCCGAAGAAACTGCAACTTTGTTTTTATAGGGAGTCTACCGCTTACATGGACTACCCCGTGTGCTTGTCAGTGATCGCGACCCGAAATTCGTCACTGCCTCCTGGCAGACTTTTTGGCGACGCCTTGGAACGCGCATGAACATGTCTTCCAGTCGACATCCATAAACAAACGGACTAACAGAGCGTGTGAACAACACGTTTCAGCAGCTTCTTCGTTGCTTTTGTTGCAATGATGGCTCTGATTGGACGACTCTACTACCAAAAGTGGAATTTGCGTACAACGCCTCTCGTGCACTCGGAATTGAGCACACACCGTTCGAGGCTAATTTTGGATTCTCTCTTGAGGAGCCTCTTGACCTGATGTTTAGCATGCGACCGTCAATTCCAGTTTCGCAAGACGCCACAGAACGGTTAAGATTGTTACAGGAAATACACACCATGGTACGCTCCGTGTCACAGCTACACAAGGACGAGATGCAAGCGCGCACAAAATCGTCTATACGCCACATTTCGCCAGAGGAGACAAGGTGTCAGTCGTCCCAACAAACCTTTTTCTACGTGGACAACCGAACCGGAAACTCAGAGACATACAACTTGGACCTTTTACAGTGGAGGAGTAAATTGGAAAACACAATTACAGATTGAAACTTCCAGCGACAGTACGCTTACATCCTTTGTTCCATGTGAACAATCTACGACCGTGCTCTACAGCTCCACTACGACTAGCTGTCCCGGTGACTATTCGTGAAGGAGACGACGAGGAGTTTGACGTCTCGCACATCTCTGCTACGTGCATCAAGTCTCTACCTGGGCGACGAGGCAAATATCTGCTCTTCATGACGCACTTCAGTGATGACGACATTCCACTTGTCTGGCACCGGTTGAACGAAGTACACCGGACAGCAGCGTTACAAGATTTCTTGGAGACGCCCCAATGGCACAAGTTTGCCGAGACTCATGCGTACATTGACTTCATGCACGCTCATCTAGCGCGTATTCTTGAGTCCTAATAATTGCTTCAGTAAAGGAGGTTAGACCACGGTGGTCTCCCTCGCGGCGGCCTCACTGATCTGTCAAGAGGGGGAGGGTACGAGTGTGACCAGTATAGTCCTGCAATAGTACATTGCAGGACATTGTACAAGTACTCGTTACTAATTCCAATTCGTGCTTTTCCATCGGACGGACGTACAAACGTGGGTACGTCACTACTGCAATATTCATAGGGGTACTGATGCATATTGTACAACCATTACCTCCCGGTACGTACGGGTACGCACAGTTAATCTAACTAGCTAGAAAACGCGCTTAAGCGAGTTTTTCGATGCTGAACATGCTGCGTCGTGATTCTCCATGCTAGACGAGCCGCGTCTCTAGACAAATGACAACGGTTGGAAAGCCCTAACGCCTGACACGTAAGCGAAGCAAGCATGCGTAAGCTAGTTGGGCAGAAACCTATTTAAGCCCGGTGCAGTAGAGGGAGGTGACAGAATTTCTTTGTTCGCTTACAACATATATTGCTAAAGTACAAGCAGTGAGACATCTTCTCAACATCTTTCAACAACAACATCTTTTACCATCTTGCAACGTTGGAACTAGACAAATTAGAACTGAATTGTGCTAGCGTTTAGCTTGAGGAGGCTAACCGCCACACAAAGCCCACTGCAACCAGCAAGTCTCCGAAAAATTCAGATGGCGAGTCGCCCTCCAACAATACCACCCTAAAAGCGCCCGCCAAAAACTACCCCAGACAATACTACCCTATGTATGTATTCTCTTCGCCGTCCGCAAATCCTCCTTCTACTCGGCCTCCATCTTGGCCCCACCCCCCAACCTCACACCCCACATCGCGGGTTTGTACCTACTCCTCCACTCGGGCACCCCCTTTCTCCTCATCGGTGACTACATGCCACAATTCTACACCAAACAGCTTATCCGATTACATGCCTAGGTGGCTGCTTGGGGACTCAAACACACTTAGTAAATCGGTTGGGTGGTCGTAAACACGCAACCAACAAAAAAAGTAGGTCGGCCAAATGAATGTGGGTTGACCTCTCAAAATTTCGACATTGTATAAATAGCTCTAATACGCCCATAATCAGGGCAAAAAGAAAAAAGTAGAAGCCATGCACCTTGTGTAACTTGCGTAATTCGGAAAATGTTTTTTGCAAGAATATACGGGGAAATAATGCTGAAACAAAACTTTCGGATGTATGATGATATTCTGATTACACAACACCATTCATGGCATGTCACGGAATGAAATGAGCACACGGATAATTACGAGCCTGCACTAGAGCATCCCTCTTCCTCTTCCGTTTCTTGTTCCTCCTCCTCCTCTTCCTTACTCTTTTTCAGAGCCTTTTCCTCCGCAATCCACTCAGCCCTGAGCTTCTCCTTCAATGCGTCCTCTTCCTCTTGCCTCGTCCACACCGTTTGCCGTTCCATCTTGGTTGAGGACTCCCAAACAGATATGCGGTCCAAGGCTCCACGATGTTGGCGAGCGTTCTTTTCCACCATTATCAAGTGCATATCCCCACGCTCAGTTATCCCTCTTGATGCCGCGGCGATCTGGTAAGGAACGGGGTATGGAAATACGTTTCAGAAATAAGCAATACACCTCCGATGGCTCAACAAGAGATAGGGGAGAGTAGTAAACTTACACAGGTGGTGCCACTCCCGCATGTCAAGTCGATCACAACCCCCTCATCAGGGGCCGCGTAGTCCAAAACGCGGCGCATGACACTAACCGGCTTTTGGTAAGCATTTAGGATGTCACCCTCGAACATAAAGGGCTTCGCCACCGGTGGGGATTCAAAACATGTGAGGTAGCGCTCGGGATCAGCGGGACATGGCACAACAAACCTTTCCGCGTCTCCCTCCCCAAGTCTCGCCCAGCAAAACACAATATACTCACAGTTATGGCGCCATGACCGCCCAAGGGCAGGCTTGTTGGTTTGCTTCGTCCACACTAAGAGTTTGAAGCACATGTTGTTTGCTGCAAGCGCCGTAAGAACGTCACCTATTTGCCTAGATGAGACAAAGAAAACCCACCGGGTGTTTTCCAAGGTGCCGATTGCGTCCCTCACCACTTGAATCGCTTGCTCAAACTCTTCGACCCCCCACTTGTCCTCGGGTAGGTCGAACTCAGACGAGATGCGGTCCCCTTTTGACACTCCGTAGTTGGAGTCAGCGATGACGAGGGAAATAGACTTGGAGGTGCTCTTGACGAGAGTAGCGATGTCCTCTTTTTTGTATTTGAAGTCGCCTACGAAAATAATACGACATTTTTTGAAACTCCCTTTAGTTCCTCCGCGAAATGTCGCATGACATGCGAATTTATATTCATCAAGAATTTTGTAATGCACGGACAGAGAACAAAATTTATATTCATCAAGCCGTGTTAATGGAGTTACCACAAGCGCCCAGACTATTACGGCTTGATAAACGCACTATTTTGATGATATATGCCGTGATTATAAGTTTTTAGGTAAGCAATCTTATTATGGTCCCGATATGGAAAGCAAATAATGTTGACTATATATCGCCATGCGGCCGTAATTTCAATATCGTATTAGGTAATCTTTTTCTAATATCAAAATTGGACCTCACACCTTCCACAATTGCGAACTTCACCCCGACGTCTTTCCGTCCTCCATTTTAGAAACATCTTTCCAACCCGCTTCTTCCTCCGCCTTATTTTGTCGAAGTTGCTCTCCGTCAAGACGGGCTTTCCATTCACGCAAGTGCCTCTGCCATTTCGCCACTGCTAGGACCTCGTCGTGGTTAAAACGGATGTCCTTCTTGTCCTCCGATGTTTTCGATATATCCACCTCTCGATAGAATGATTCGTAGGTCGAAGCTCCCACAAGTTGCCTGTCGCATTTAAAAACAAACTTTATTCGAGAAGGGGTATAGTCGACTCAATGGATGTTAACGGGGAGATCTAGTTTAGGGTTGTTAAAATAATACCATGAAAGGGGGGGCGTACTCGGTCATCGGAAGTAACATGTCCCTTCCCCTAGCGAATCGTGAGATAACCACAGAGTCTAGGATTTCGGAGAAGTTTCGACGACTTTGGATGTCTTTCACTTTACGAAACTCGGGGCAGTCCTCGATATCAATCTCCGACCCTGAATAATCATACAGATTAACGTAAATGAAGGAAGAAAAAGAAGTGTGCATGTGTGCAACAAGATTAACATTTCGATGATGTCAACTTGAAACTCACCTTGTTCACGCCCGTAAAGTACCTGAACACAACCAATGAGGTAGTCGCACACCTTTAAGCGTCTCACAATGATAGCGCACTCCTTTGCTGGGAAGTACGGGATGGTTCCCAATCTAATGTCATCAGCAATTTTGGCCATCTTGTCGGGGGGGGGGGGGGGGGGGGGGGGGGAGGGGGGGGGAGACAAATAGGAATATGTTCAAATCAAATTCTAAGAAGAGGCAATCACAATCGAGGCGGCAGCAATGTGATTTTTGTCACCTTACAATAGACATGCGTACAAGATAATCACCCTATGATACAAATATTCTAGTAAACAAGGAAACTTAAGAAGACGATTATCAAATCCCAAATCGTATCCAACCGCATTAAAAATACACCGCAATTGCTATGGATTACTATCTTTAATATTAGACAAAAGTTAATTAACGGAAAACAATATGCAGTCACTCACCTTCGCAGCTGACCATCGAGAATGGGAATAGCCGTACAGCTCTTGCAGAATTTCTTTTTGCATGTCAATGGTGTCCGACTTGTTCCATTCGACTGCGCTGACAAGATCCGAGAGGCGGCCCGCCTCGTGTGCCCATCGAATCTGGTAGTGTTTAGGTATCTCGAGGGGATGGGAGGGGGGGCGTGCCTTCATCACTGTCGAAATATCCCGTTGTAAAGCCGCCTCGCTTTTCGTCCTCTTCCTCTTTGCGACTATTTCACGCAATACCTCCATCTTCTCCTCCTTGTATGGGTGGGGCACTTCAGCGGATTCATACGCACGCATAAGTCTACTAAAGGCTTTCCACGACACTCTAAAACGAAGAGCCAATGCCCTATAAGCTGCCCATGACGAGTCCTTGTTCCCCTTTTCCGTCCGTGGTAGCCCGGCGGAAGCCCATATGACACCTGACCAACTCTTCTTCATAGGTTTTCCGTCAGGACCGGTGCCATCCAGAGTTTTGCGTTCTGAACCAAGCACCTTGAAACAATACTCCTCCCACTCCTCATCGGTCATGTCCTCTGTTCGATGCTCCCGTTCGAGTTTCCTAGCAAACTTATCGAACTCTGTTCGAAGACGCTCCGCGTTGTCACAATGGGTGTTCGTGGCGGAGATGGAGTGTCCGACATTGAGATCGGTGCCCAACCATCTGCGCGACAACGTTGCAAATCAGTATAGTTGCATTACTAGACGAAAGGCATTTTACCCGGCCATTGTCGGATGTCAAGCGGGTAAGCGCAGGTAATAATCGCACATACCTTAAAATGCTCATGCTTACATTCGCAAAAACGACGCAAGGGACCGTGGCCGGCGATGTCCACAACGTGCTCACGGCCGTGTCTCCATCGATACCACGTAGTAAAGATTGAGCTGCGTGCCTTCGGTGGTTTCCTCCCAAAACATATATGCGGTGGTTCAAGGTACTATACTCCGCATCCACACCACTATTCAAATGAAGAACCTCAAACTCCTGTAGAATATCCCTCACTTCGTTGTTTTGCACTTGCTCCAATGTTCTACCGACCCGCTTGAATATAACCACCACCTGTGGACCGTGCGAGATATCATACCCTCTCGCCTACATTTCACAATTCAACAAAGCATGAATGAATGGGTGATGTAAATGATTATCGTCGGCAATATCAAAATGCAACAAATATTAGCATTGGGAATTACCAAAAGGGATGACTTCACAGCCTTCACATTGACATCCTGGAGCTCCCTTACGAGGATGTCTGGTGGTGGCTGCTTGAGGGCCAACGTAGGAATATTCCATACGTAAAGGTTCTCTGTATTTGGTACCTAAAATGCAAAATACATGGACCATGAGGAGATACATTTTGGTTCTACCAATAGTATGAGAAGAGAAAAGCTTACGCACCTTTGCCTGTTCAATCACAGCTTTCACAACAAGGCCCGCTCCTGCCACTTTCAGGGTATTCGCTCCTTCGCAAACCTCGAATTCACCGAGCGATCGAGAAACCTCAAGCTCACCCAAGGTCCGTAATTCGGCATCGCCTTCACATCTAGCTGGCATGGCAGCATCCCATGTGGGTCCCTTCTTATCTTGAGGCACCCCTCTCTTAACGAGCTTGTTCCATGGGCGGATAGCTTCTTGAAGTGGTTGTAAAGACGAAGCCGGAATGTATCCCCACCAGGGGAAGCTCTCTGGCGGGGGTGCCAAACAGTAAGGCAAAACGAATTTAAGCCGTCGAATGAAGGTTATGCCCTCACCATCCGTCATGACAAACTTCAAATCAGATCCTTTGCGTCCTAATGCCTTGATTCGACCTTTGGACCGTGCGAAGTAGTCGATGCCTCTTTTTTCATAGTCCCACAAGGACATTTTACCCTCGTGCGTGAACATGAGCGTCCACAAGCTATTCTTGTTATCTAGAGTGTGCCTTTCGATGGCTTTCTGCAAAGAGGAATTACGAAATCTTAGAAATTGCCGGATGGGCCGAATGGAACCCGCAGAATCGGAGAAGCGATTTGACGACATGGAGGCAGAAATCAGAACTCTCATGAGAGACAACAATTTCGGACCCCATGAGAGGGACGAGTGGGAGAGGTTTCTTGTTCTTCTTCGCGCCGCCCAAACGTTGCCGGCGAGGCCATCACCGTTCTTCTGGCCGACATCGGTGCAAGAGTTGGATGACTGGATTCAAGGCCTTGGCGTCAAAGAGGACGCAATCCAATATTGCCACTTTTCGGACCTTACCGAGGCCAACGCACAGTTCAAGAGGGACAAACTCCCAGGTATGAAGTTATACTTGTAGTCCCATATAAAGCATATAACTATTATGCCCATTTCGCTATATTGAAAAACGATTCCGACAGCTTGCTTTATGGTCACTAGAGTTATGTTATTTTCAATTTGATCCATCTACACCAATTGGTTATCCTCCGATGGTCTCTCAAACCCACACTCAGTGTGGGTTTCAACGTCTTTCCGATAACAAGTGGATGGTCCGAGTCTGCTTAAAGGATAATAGATATTGTTAACATTTACTATTCGCTGTCAT
The DNA here is from genome assembly GCA_026401115.1 of Tetraselmis chui. Lineage (NCBI taxonomy): Eukaryota > Viridiplantae > Chlorophyta > Chlorodendrophyceae > Chlorodendrales > Chlorodendraceae > Tetraselmis > Tetraselmis chui. The sequence goes on from JAPMLY010000624.1 coordinate 99,448, forward strand.
TACGTAGGAATCTTCTTCCATGAGGTATTTCCGCGGTTGCAGTCCCAAAATTCAACTTCACACAATGGGGCAGTTTATCATCTAATTATTTGTATTCCACATTTCTCTATTTGACTAACGTCAGACCTAAAGTTCGTATATGTTGCATGCCTTCCAAATCTAATCAGGACTACAAATGTACAAAACTTTGTGTACCTCTCACCAAATGTTTTCGACCTTCAAACTCTACAGTCAATGCGGAATCATAACATGCCTTGGTCTATATCATGCTTGCTGAAATCAATTTTTGTTACAGACACCGTCGTCGCTGCCGTTCGTGAGGTCACAGCGTTGAGAACAGAGCGGCGGCTCATTGAGTGGAACCCTTTGACCACAGTTGGCAGTGTGCGAGTGAAGGACAATGGCCAAAAAGACATGTGGGACGCGCGTCGAGGTAACTTGGTTATCATGGACATGAGTACGGCCATGTACTCAGACGAAGAGGCGGAGGACTTGCTAGGAGAATGGGAACGAAGCTATATGGTTGCGTACGTTCGTAGTCGTGTGGACTGCACGCCCGCACACCCCCCAGACAAGCATCAATTATCTTTGTCAGTTTGCGAGCCTTGGACAGTGGCACCGGATGGGCGCCCGGAGCTCCCCTTGTGGGCAGCGATTAAGGTGGCGTCGAGAAAGGGGGAGAAACCTCCCAACAGCAATTGGGAGGACGCCAAGAAGCTCCCATGGTTGGAGATCAAGGCGCTACCGTTGAGCACATATAACCGCTTCTACCGCTCGGGGACGGCGAGAGCACTCCCTGTTTCGGCACGGACGGAGGACTTCATGAGCACCCATCTCGATGCTGTCACGAAGCTCCCCGGCGCCATCTCTGCAAATAACAATGGTGCGCTAACGTCAATGCAACCTTTGGGTAACCTTCTCATTACCATGCAAACTTTTCACGGGGAACGCCTTTGCGCCGGAGCTCTACTCCCGCAAGACTCCTTGCGTCACATCGAGATTTGCCAACGTTGTGAAAAATTGGAGGCTGAGGTTATCGCCCCCGCAAGAGAGATTGCACCCGAACTTCTCGCCTTGAGAAAAAGGAATGATGAGAGACTCGAAGCGCTTCGAGGTAGCAAGCGCATTCGGCGAGATGTTGCTACATGACCGTTCGAGCGAAGTCGTGAACAAGGAGGTTGACCAATGTAGAACGCATTTTAATGAAAATTGCAATATTTAAATGTAAATTATATATACACCACATTGTATAAATTTTCCTTGCGGTCCAATGCAGTGTGCCAAGACATGTTGCAATTGTTTTTCACTACGGAAAAAAATACAATTCCCCCCTCCCCACCCCCTTGACATAGTGAATTTGATTTTTTATTTTTTTGAAATACGACAAATGACAGTCCGTAATATGATGTTTTGCGCCATGTGGATCACATAATCTTGTGGGGGGGTGCCAAACTTTAAGGTTGTGACCGAACCACCTTTTTTCGTGGTCGGTTGTTGTCTGGGAACACACTGCGTGTAATACGACCACCCAGCACATCGCATCATACGTGTAGGTGAACTTCAATCGAACACATGACAAGCCAGAGGACACTCCGCCCTCACCTCTCTCCTCCAATCCGACCTTCGACCCCTCCACCCCCTTCTCCCTACCCTTCCCCGCAACGGTGGCACTACACATTGCAATACTGAACACATCGCCAAACACCGCATCCATTGTCGACCTCGACACCTCGCCACCGAGCTCGCCACTCTCCTCCCTAACCACATGGATAGCGCGGCAACCGTATGGCCCCTGCTTCCCCCCCCCTCTCCCCCCCCAATAACCCAAATCACCGAACACCGACTCCAATCTCACATGGCTCTCGAAACAATTCCGTAACTATGTCAAAGCCGCCTTCCGACGCGTGAGCAAAAAAAGACGGTCCCTGCCCCTTGCACAATCCCTCCTTCACACATCCGAATACTTGTCCCCTGAAACCATAAAACTCAAATGTCAAGAACGCATCCGACACCTCCTCCATGCCGGCCCCACGGATAAATTGCAAAAAACAAGAGCCCGTGCCAACTACACCTATTGGGCGTGCATGGTTACGAAGGCGGTGAAAAAGTCGGTTGTTTGGTACGTCTCGCGGGGGTCGACGGCTACCGTACCTCGGTACGGCTTGCCGATCTACAGCGCACTCAAAAACTCTGCCTTTGCACACTGCCTAAGGCAGCCTGATAACTGGGTACCGACTTGCGGAGGGGTTGAACACGCAGATCCAGTCGCCGCTCCTCCTGTATGCTGATAAGATAACAAATCAGTGTGAACTGTATCCAAGGACGGGTGGCGAGAGAGGTTGCCGGTGAGGGTTTGCCTGCGTGCCCCGTATCCCGATTCCCGAGTGCGCAGATGAAATAAAGAAAAATGATCTCCCCCTCTTGAACTTCACACGCAAGATGGTATTCGGGCGATACTACCGCACGGAACGACGATGTAGTTGATATTTTAGTGTACCCGTACCTGTACCCTGCAGTTCCTACATCACGCCCCGCGTGATACGTTTGGTAGATAGCAACGGGATGACATATGTACAGCTATTCAAATATCTATTGTGCATAATAAAAAACGTGGTACGAACAGTACGGGTCATGCCTTTTTTCTGATTAATTATACACAAGGGCGAAATCACCAACAGATATGAAAAAAAAAGTAAAGGGCGAAAGGCCAGTGCAATAAAAATATACGTGTCTCCGCGTGTCTACACAATAATAATGAGCTTATTATATCTGTCCATCTGAGGGCCGAAAAGATCGGGAAGCAGTACCCGGGTACGCTTGCCGTCGACCCCGCCAGAAGCATGCCAAATCAACGAGTTTTACCCCGTCCGTTTAACAAAATAATCCTAACATATCTTTCTTGCGGTTGGAAATACGAGGTTTAGGTTTTAAAGCTTCACCGCCTTAATCGCGCGAGTCCATTCCGGCAGATGTGCCATCACCGCCCCATTTCTGTACCACTTGCCAAAGAACTTTACATAGCTTTGCGTAACCAAAGACTCCTCCTCTCCCACTTCATACAAGGTGACTACACATAGTACGGAAGTTCTTTTTGAAAAGTATAGGTGAATTTGGCTTTTGCGCTTGGATGTGCGGGCGGTCGACGCCGCCCCCATCGGCCGATACTTGCAGTACTTCATTGTTCCCCGGGCCGATACACGCTCACCCATCGCTCACCAAGAATAAAGGAAGCCCAAGACAAAACTGTGTAGGTGCGAGATATGGGGGTGACACAGATATATTTCGACGTGTGAGGCCTAGTGGTAGTTTGCGCCTTTATCAAGTTCTTCTGAAGGGCCGGGGGGGGGGGGGGGACGAGCGGGGCGGGGGCATCACTACATGTAACGACTACATCTTTCTCACTCGTTAGCGGAACCATTGTGCTACTAAATATGCTTAGCAAAGCAGCCTTTATTGAGTTAGGCTGAGTTAATCTGCACTGGTGCATTGCAAAGTGAGCAAGCAACGCGATTGGTGCACCACAACCATTGCACGCCATGCGCTTCCCGCGCTTAGGGTCATGAGGCAATGCCTCAGGGTTACGAACTATGCTTGTCTTGTTGACATATTCCCCCTCTCATGTGTTGACACTATATTGTCAAGTCAAATTAATGTTGTTTTTCTCATCGCTAGAGAGACGATAGTGAACCGCGGGCATTCTTTTGCATGGCACTCCTCCGCGATGGGAGTCCGCGGCTACATGCACATCCTCGAGCGAAGGGATATGTGGAAAGAAAAAGCCATTAAAAATACATAGGAGGTCAAGATATAAGGAAAGCTGCCAAATTTGATGCATGGTGCTCTAATGGGACCTTTTCCGTCCTTGGTCCGTTGACACTCGACGCCCTGTGCTAGTTCCCATCCGGTTTGTACGGGAGAGTCGTCGGCGTACGCCTCGGGACAAGGGTCGTCCTTTCCACCATCCTCTCCATCGTCTCCCTCCACTATTTCCTTTAAAAACTCGGCATAGGATTTATTAGTATCTTGGGAGACTGTGTGAGGCGTGGGTGAGGTGGAGTCCTCTCGTTCCGAGGTCACGACGGGTAGGGAGTGCCGCGTGACGCCGACATCGCAGGTTATTTCGGGGTGCACGTCAGAAAATCGCATTTTCACCCAAGCACCGCTCAAAGAAACTACTAATTTCATAACATATGCCCCGTTTGGATCCTTACCTTGGGTCATGGCCTTAGATAGGCGCAAAATATGGGCCGGGGGGCTGGTTGGACGCGTTCGCAAGTGGGACCCTTCTAGCGGCCCCATTGCGGCGATTGTACCATCTAGCAATGGGGCATCTGACCATGTCTCACCGCAAGGCCTTCAATGACCCTAAGCCTATAGGAGTGGAGTCCTCCTCTCTATTTAGTTGTTTAGGCGTGTTGACCAAAGTTGCCCCTGCTGCTTTATTTTTTGTGGAAGCGTACACAGGTACGGCTTAAGCGTACCCAGGTACGCTGCCCTTAGTTGCACAGATATACAACTCGATATCGCAAAACGTCTTGCGCAAACGTCTTGCGCGGTTTGTGGAGGCCGCTTCTTCCTCGGCCGGGATGCCTTCTCTTGCCACGGCGCTCTTTACCCGCGCCATGGGCCGCAAGCGTCTCCGTGCTTCCTCGGGCGGCGCGTGAGGCGCCGCTTGTTGCTTTCACGTGTCGCATTCTCGGCGCGGCCTAGGAGTTTCCTTAGTTCAATCTGCTAGGTTTGTGCACAATTTAGTGCTTCCTGTTGCCGTAATTTGGATTCCGTGATCCTCTTGTCACTCTTGCCCGTTTTTTTCCCCTCCCATTCTCCCTGTCCGTGCTCATATCATTTTCCTGTAATCCTGTAATTATTTTCCTGTAATTTTGCTCATATCATTTTCCTGTAGTGTTTTGGATACGGTAAAAAAAAAAAAAAAACTCGATAACGCAAGCTTATCTCCCTGCTTCTCTCTTACCTTTACACAGTTTAAGGCCGGTTATATAATGAACTTTGCGACCACCCGCGAAAGATAACGACAGTTTTTTGTCAATGTTTTACACTTCTCCACAAAACCCTGAACAAGCTTTCGCACCTTCGCAAGAATAAGAAAATGTCATCATAAGTAGGTTTTGTACTGACAAATCTCCTGAAATCCTAGGCAATAATGCTTAGGCGCCCAAGATGAACTGCGCCGACAAGTACGGGGGGCGAAATTGAGCACTATCGGGCTTGTGTACTTGGGGTTACAATGCCCACATCCGTGCGCCAAGCTCTTTCAAAATGTTTCCGTGCCGGCCAAACGAAAAGAGTAACGAGCGCACATCGCCGCAATGTGAATGCTTATGCGGCAGTCGCGCATTATGTTGCATAGGCGACGGAGAGAGGAGATGTTGGGCATGCCGAATGGGGAAAACGCACGAAATTGCGTATGTAGACTTACCATCGATATGCGCATAACCCAAGGGCAAGATGCATTCGGCCACAATGTTCAAATGATCATAGCGTACTCAAATAAAGTCAATTGTTTTTTAAATTGAGACCGGTAGATGCACATTTTCAATGCTTGATGAACCCACCAACACCGGAGTTCAAGCACACACAAACACACACACCCCCCCCCCCCAACACACACACACACACACACACACACACACACACACACACACACACACACACACACACACACACACACACACACACACACACACGCACACACACACACACATGCATTTTATGTGAGTTATCATAATTTTTATAATATTCTGGCAAAGCTAAGCCGTAGTGCCAAGCATCACGCTTCGAGTTCCGCTCACATCATGGGTCGATTTGTGCGTGATTTGTCGATTTTGGATTACCAATTCTTCATTCCTACTGATTTATAAGCCTAATTGTCGACGTGTGCAACGCGTGGGGCGGGTGTGCTTGGCACAAGCACATACCCAAGTATTCCAAAGTCCAAACAACACCGTCAACGTGATACTTGTCAAGCCGCCAAGTTGGACCTCGCCCCTCACCAAAACCAATCGCGCTCGCCTATTTACAACGTGCAGTTTTATCCAAACTTACGTCATGTGGGCTTTTACTCGCTTGTTTTCCAAATGCATCACCCGTGTTTGTGGCATGAACTGCCATGCCCCATTCACACACCTACAAACCAAAGCTGCGGCATTGAGCACGGCATCCACGCCTCCAAACCCCATCCAACAAGTCCCCAAAACACGGTTATGTGGAACACTGAGTAACATGCAACTTGGTATGAGTGCTTGGGCAATGCCCAAGCGTGGCGCGCAGAGCGACGTGTTTAGTTCAAAAACGTTTCTAGGACTTGGTGGGCTTAATTCGACAAACTCCACCACCATCACTCGCTTCAAACTCAGTTACCGACTGACGGCTAAGTGCTTGCTTCCCGGCTCTCTTACCTTTGGATGGTACTTGGGTGTCGTCGTGCTTGACGCGGTGAGAGGGGAGTGTGTCCTTGACTAGCTTGTGTTTAACATAATGCATGACGGACTTTTGTAGAGGAGTGTATATGCTGCTGCATGTTGTATTGTCTTGGAAATTATGATTTAGTTGTTGTTATGGTAAACTTTCATTAATCATACCGTTCACTTTTTGTTGATGACGGTCCGTGCGGACATCAATCCCGTGGTCCTAGGCATACTCGGAGTTGGCGTCGAGTTTTTCTCGATCCCCACCATGGTAGTGCAACTCCCCAACGACATGGGCGATATGCATGCAATATATGCGGGTGCCCTTAATCTCAATGATATGAGAGGCTCGAAACTTGTTATAGATTTCAAATTCTCCTTACCTTGGTCTCCATTCCCGGCCTAAATATAAAAACCAATGTTTGTAATTTTCGGTTCTTTTAATCCCCTCTTTCCGGGGGTCGGTCTTTGACGCGCTGGTAAATACAGTTCGATAATTGTTCGTGGGGGGTGCCGAAAGTGAGCCCCCCCCTGACATACGCTTCATTATTTTTGCGTTTATTAAATTTGGCGCGCCCGGTGGCAATGCAATGGCTTCTTTTTACTGACTTGTCCAAGCATGCAACCACATGTAATGAGGGGGTGCATGTACTGGGAGCGGCCCCGGAGGGGGGTAGTGCTCGCATACCCGCAGGCACTCACCCCCACCTCCTCGTGGTGGGCGTTGGTAGCCCTATAGCCGTTCCATGCCGGGCACGGTTGGGGGCTATAGGCGAGGTGAAAGCGAATAGTAGGCGAGGCGAATGCGATCATCGTGATCTATAGCTATCGGAAAGCCTCGGTACGGAGGGCTTTTGAAAATATTATCTATACATCAACGTCAAGATCTCTTGCTCGGCTAGTCCAATATGTCTTTTCAAGTCTTGCTACTCCTCGCATAATTACTTGTCTACGGGCGGGACCATCATTTGCGGGGTTGTCTTGCGGCGACGAGGGTACGGACGGATCTGAGCTGGCGGCGGGCGTTGGAGTTGGCGGCGTACAACTAAGGAGCGGCGCAAAGGGACGGCGCTCGTTGATAGACGACTAGCCCGATGGGACTCGAGTCTCCTCGGGGAGCGAGGCGAGAGACTACGCACACCGGTGGAGGGTCGCAGCCGGAGGAACGACACGGTATGGCAGCGGAGGTCGTCATGATCGTCCGCCGTTGGAAAATCCCGGCACGGAGGGTTTTCGAGTTAATATTTCCGCAATTACCATCTTTTGCGGAGCAGCGACTCGATCCATGTGTTCGACCAACCCCTCCCCTAGTCAGTACCCTAGTTATCGATTGGCTGCCTCATGCGGTGTGCCTAGGGTTATCGCTACGGCACACTGCTCGTATAGGCGCCCCCCTAACAATGTAAACCACCGGGGAAGGTACGGACGGCCATAACGCGATCACGAAGGTGCCGAAACATAGACGGCGAAGGACCAGGGACATGAGAAAGACTATGGCACGAAGGCATTAGCGCTAGCCGGAAAACGTATGAGGCTTTGATATTTTCCTCTTTCAGGCCCCCGAAGGAGGAGGGAAGACTAGGCTAGGTGGCGAGCTGCGACGGGAGAAGCGGTGATTATCTCGGATGAGGGTGTGCGTGGATCGATAGGGAACCGTCAAAGACCTGAGCGTGGGGGGTTTAGCCCGCCTTTCCTCCCCATCACCGGCTTTACCGAAGTCGCACAAGAGCATAGGTCATGTAGGCCCAAATCGACAGGCACAAGCAAACGAGCTTAGCTGACAAGCACTCATGCCGAGGGTGGAGCAGGCCGCGTAGCATGGAGACTAGCGACATTTTATATTTTATACCGTATGCATAAACATGCATATAGAAGAAATTCAAAATTCTTTACGTATATGTTTTCGACGGATTCGCATATGTCATTGGAGAGGTTGGGATTAGTGGTTCATGGTCTAGCCCCGGCTAATAAGTCTTGTATGGCGCAATTGGGAGGGTCCGGAGACAACAACCGGTTTCAGTATGCAATGTTGTAAATAATTTGATTTCATTGCATTGCATGTAGTGGGCAAGTTGCCGTGATGTTGGCACCTTGGCACAACGCGTTTCTCACGCCGACAATCTTGACAAACATGTTTGCCGTCGCGGATGGTATGGACGCCACTTATTCCTCTATTGGACGCCTAAAATGCTGATGCTTTCTTCACCCACGCCATATGCCGCAAGCGTCTTTGCGTTTCCTCGAGAGGCGCGTGAAGGGCCGCTTGTCGCTTCGGTGTGTTAATTTCCCACCCTTACGTGTATCTTACTCGTGCTTAAGTATTTTATCGAGTTCCTTTCCTAGGTCCCTTTTGTTTGCCATAACCTTGATTTGGTAACCTTCTTGTTAACCTTCCCGCCTCGATTTTTTCCTTTATCTATATTGTCTGCGTATCGATGTTTCGTTATGTATGTAATGACTGAAATCCGGCTCATTTTTCAGCGGCTTAACATCTAAATTAGATATTGAACAACCTAAAGGAGTGGAATTTTGTATTAAGGTTGCCATGTTTGAATTATTACATGATTTTGGTCCCGACTCCCCGACAAATCGTAGCGAGGGGAAGGGGGGGACTACAAATCAATCTTGCGGGCAAACGTTAACGAGAACATAACGAGTACTCAAGCGACTCAACCGTTAATAAATTAGCGCTTAAATTAAATCGCGTTCGCCACGCGCACGCGGTTGCGACAAGTTTGTTCATGATTCAGTCATTGCCATCCGAGTCGGCAGCAACAACAACAAAACGGTTGCTTTTACGGACGGTATAGTTGGAGGCGGCAAGGTGTGAAGAAACATGCGCGTGCGGAAACGCAGCGGTCGTGGTGGCAAGATGGGCAACGACGATCTCGACAGTAAATGTGACGTGGAGAGTATACATAAGACGACATTTAGTTTGGCTTTAAGCCTAATAGCCGGAGCTGTCATCGGAGTGGCTAGCGAACATGCAGCGCATGGCTTTGGGAGAAAGCTCATATCCCGACTAGCATAATTCATGCGAAGATACGTGGAGCATTCGAAAAAATGTAGATGGGTAAGGTTTGCCTTTCGCCCATTGAGGCGGATGTATGTAGCACCGCCGTTGCCACTTGACGCAGCGGGGATGGGGAGGCGATTGTGAAGATAAACCTCAGTGTGCAAGGCGAGCCCACAATGCGTGGGTGGTGCATTGTTGTAACGCATCATGGCAATGGCGGAATCCACCATGGTGCCCCGTTGACGTTCCATCTTGGCAAGCTAGTTTACAATTATATGGGGCGGTGGACTGATCAAGATACCCCATAGGTTTGACCATGGATACCGCAAATTATCTGTACTTTGCGCGAAGACATTTCAATATCGCTATCCCGGAGAAAAAGGTACAAAAACGGCCATCCTAATTCCTTTGAAATATAATTTCCGAACCACCTACTCTCACGAACCCAACACTTAGAAGGTAAACACGGCAAATCGTGCTATGATTTTGTGTCATGGTGTTGTATCTTTACTATCTGGTTGCTTGGTGAAACTAAACGGCCAACGGTGGTAGGAGCTTACATAGCGGCTATTGTTTGACCAAGGTTAAAGGTGCGGCCGCTGTGGCGCCCTTGAAGCACTCACTCGTTGGAAAGCACGAAAGATAACCTCGCGATTGATAGTTGCGATGGCATGTCCGTTTTCTACCTAAACGACTTCTCGTGACAAAGTGGATGAACGCACACGGGGGTTTTGGGAGGTTAGCTTTGCCGACTTCATTCCTTGTGAATTCCCGACCCATTCTCGTTTTCACATTTGCCGCAGTGAGCGCTGATGGCGGGGTGGAACGGCGCCGGAAGCGGACTAAGGCTAGGGATCAGCCATCGATGCATCGTCGATAGTATCATCATCATCCGGTGATAGTGCCATCGATGTGACAGGTTGCAACATCGACATCGACACGATGGCAGTAGTGCTAGTATCAATGCTATCAATTATCAAAGCAATTGGAAAATGTTGATTATTCAAGCCCGATGTATCGATATATCGTCCCAAATATCGATAAATCGGAAATAATATCGGCTTAAATTACCACGATGTCAGCATCCCAAACTATCAACACCATCAACATCGACAATCCACGATATCAATACCATCAACATCGACGTTTCAAAATATCATTACCATCAGCATCGACAAAATTCACTTGATCCCTAGCCTTAAAGCGGACTACCGAAGGCAAATACGTCGTCGCGTCGAGTGCTTATTGACTTTGTTATTGCTATTCTTGGTGTCACTACTGTTTTCCTTGCTGTTGGTGATGATAATGCTACGGATAATGCAACTTGTTTCGGAAATAAATTAAAATTGTATTCAACTTGTTTTTGCGTATACATCACTGAGATTTAGAACTAATCACAAGTTGTCATGCGTAGGTGATTCTTGACTATTGTTGCTCTTACATATGCTGGTGCTCATCGGGATTATAGGTTCTCCCCCCAATATCGACTCTCACCGGACAAAGTAGACCACAAAGACCTCTAATAACCTTTGTATCGCTAACACGTTTGTTTTAGTAACTATACTTCCCTCGGCTGTCTCTACTTTTCGCCATGAACTGATTGGGCCTCGACCACAATAATGTGAAAAGTATTGTCATGCAACATTACATTGCATGACATTGTACAATTATACGTTACTAATTTGATCCGCACTTTTCCATCGGAGGGATGTACTAGACGTGGTTACGTCGCTACTGCATCAAGCGAGGGTACTAGTCTGTACTATACGGTCATTACCTCCCGGTACGTTCGTATAGTTAATATAGTTTGCTACATGACGCGTTGGTCTGATTTCCCGAGACAAACAAGCCGCGTCGGTAGTCGGCTCAAACCCTTACGAGAGCCCTAGCGTCTTGCACAAGGACCATGTGAGAGCATGTGCAAGCTAGCTGTGCTGGAGGTTATTAAGCCTAGTGCATTGGAGGGAGGTGACGAAACCTTTTAATCAATATTTTTATTCATTTACATTTTACTCTTAAACACTAAACAATCTGACATCTTCCATTTCTCTCCGCTTGCACTTCCACATGCAAAAGCAACAAAAGAATTGAATATTTTTATGTCAAGAGTAAGCTCTAGACAAGCAAACTTACACACTGGTTTCCGAGGTCTTTGGATCTTCCCACGCTTTCGTTGTTGCTTGAGTTGTTCGACGCCGCTTGTTTGATTCGACATGGCTTCCCTTAGTCCCGGTAACTACGATGTGGTCGTATTGCATGTCGATGGCTCGAAAGCCTGAGGCATCAAGCTCGTGTAACAACGTGATCCCCGTACTTGTAAGACTTGGTTTCATGATGATTCGGTTGTGCCTAACGAAGTACCCGTCGACGCTGCCGTTCGCGAAATAAATTGAAATGAAATTGTTTACAACGATACCGGGTTTAACCGGCTGGTTTCTTTGGGCCCTCATTGCTATGCCAAATTAGGATTCATAAGCGGGGGCTAGACCGTCAAACACTAATCCCAACCTATCCAATGGCATTAGCGATACCGTTGAAAACATACAAGTAAATAAGTACTATCTGCATAGAAGTATGAAATAGCGGGGGCTAGACCGTGAACCACTAATCCCAAGCTATCTAGTAGCAATAGCGATACCGTCTAAAAGATACACGTAAACAAGTACTATTTGCTTACAAGTATGAAATATATCATGTCGCTATTCTCCACGATGCGCGGCCCGCTCGGCCTGCTCCTTCCGCGGCGGGCGCGCTGATCAGCCAAGCATGTCAACATGTGCTTGTCGAGTCGGTCGTGCCGGAGCTAGGGAATAAGGCGGGCGAAAAACCCCCTCGCTTAGGTCGCCGACGCACAACCTCGTCCACGCACAACCTCGTCCGATATAAACATTGCTCTTGCTCCCGTCGCATCTCGCCCCCTAGCTTAGTCTTCCGTCCTCCATCGGGGGTTGGGATTTTGGGAAGAAGAGAAGGCCATAGCCTCTGAGGGCGTCCGGCTGACGCTCATGGCTCCGTGCCAGAGTTTTTCTCATGTCCCTTGTCCTTCGCCGGCCGGACTGTTATATCCTTGTCGACGGCCGGACTGTTATATCCTAGCCCATTTATCTAAGTGGTAGTTTCTGATATTATGTATTTCCTCTCATTAGTACATGTATCCTAGCGATATTCAGTGACTCTTTTATTGTCATCACGGCAGTACTACTGTATCGTTGTGAAGTGCTACTTTGGTTAGGCTAAGTTGGCAACCTTAGACTAATAGTAGAACCTATTCTCCGGATCTAATTAAACAACGTAGAGAGAATTAATAAGATTGTCTTAGGAACAAGGTTTCTTACAATCGGGGTGTGGCGTAAATCTTGTTTGTACCGGTCTGGGTCTCTCCCTCGGCCAGTAAGTCCCCGTCTTAAATATCCACGCCTTAGGTGTTCTAGAAACAACCTTAGAACCTGTAGCTTGTGCTGTCTCCTAACTAAACCAAACTCTTGCTAGCAGTGATACAGATTATCTGAGATTATCTGGTAAGATTGATGTAAATCTATAGGTTTGCAAACTTACTTACATATGTGACAGAACGCACACCTTAGCGGTAAAACGTTCCTGTAGAAGCGGTGCGTCTTGCCCAGTCCTCGAGGTAACCCTCGAGGACTGAGGAAACGCCCAGCGCAACACCCCAAGCCCTGCTCCCAGCAACACTAGCTAGCGACAACCCTTAAGCCGGTGCAACCCCCGAGCACTAGCACTCTCTGCTTTGCGCTCGCCCATCTGGCTCGCGCAAATTGCAGTCTCGACTCTCGTAGTCGAGTAGGGTGTCAGTTTTACCTTTCGTCTCGGTGTGCTCCCAGCGTCACGAGACACTTCCCCCTTTGTTCATGTTACATCGCATTCCAACATGCCGCCTACTGATATTGCAGCTCGGCCCTACCGCGGCTCCGTCGCTATCCCGTCTCAGCAAGGCGTGACAGAACAAATTCAAGCAGCGTGCGCGGTTTCCGAGCGTAGACTGATTGAGCAGATCGAGGCAAATTATTTTGCCTTACTCGCCCATCTAAAACACCTCGCAGAACCGGCTACTTGTTTGAACATGCAGCAACCCATTCCCGCTGCCGCCACCATTGCGACAGAGGGTGGTTATGCGGCGGGCCTTGCGCCGCCTATCGAGTTGCTGAACGACGACACCGAAGTTATCGAGCCCGAGTTCGTCGACTTTACCCGCCGTGGTGAGGTCAACCCCACCGGTCCGGAGCGCCCCTTGCGCACAGTCTGCGAGCCCAGCTTCAAGACGCCGACCGAAGACGCCACTAGCGCCTTGACCACCAACCTCTTGCAATCGCCCCTCAACGGTTGCTACGTGGTCAGCAGAACCCACGCCCACTCCATCGGCATAGGTTCTGGTGCGCTACCGTCTAGACATGCTCTTCCTATAGAGCGCACCGAATTTATTGTGCGCGACCCGCGACAAGATAGTTTCACACGGCTGACACCGGCGGCCGACCCTCCACGTGCCGCATGTCCACAACCGCGTTCTAAAGCACGCCCACCAGCCGACCCCGACTTCGTGGAAGCTAACTCGCGTGACAATAATGCGGCATCACCCTTGCGGGCAAACCTACAAGACCGAGACGCTACAATCTTACAGACATGGCGCTCAACCGGCACGTCTGACTCCGCAAGGCGAAATCGATCACCGCCGCTACACCTTTACGGACATGGCGCACAACTTGTGCGCCCTACCGCGCCCTACAAGAACCGTCTACGCGGCTAAATCACTTGCAGCAGCTACGGCCACCTCCTGTGGGACATCAGAGGGTGGTGATTCTGCAACCCTTGCGCAACCTATCGAGTTGCTGAACGACGACACGACTGAGCCTATCGAGCCCGAGTTTGTCGACTTTCCCCACCGTGGTGAGATCAACCCCACCGGTCCGAAGCGCCTCGTGCGCACAGTCTACGAGCCCAATTTAGAGACGCCGACCGAAGACGTCGCTAACGCGGACCGTGCGCCATCGCGCGTATCGCTAGACGGCAACGCCGAGCCTACCGAGCCTACGTTCTTCAAGGCTACACCGCTCACGATTACCGTAATGGCTCCAAGGCCTTCAGCCGACAGTGCTTCGAAGCCTTGGCGAGCGAGCGTACCGATGAGCGCCCCGACACCCCTACGGACCGGGCGCACGACTCGTGCGCCCTACCGCGCAGTACAAGTGCCGACTACGTTGATAAATCACATGCAACCGGTTACTGCCACCTCCTGTAAGACAACATGTGGGTATCCGACCCCACCCGCGGCACGCCTCGAGTTTTTGGACGGCAGCACCAAGGTCGGCGACGCTACCCACGAGGGATGGGTCGACACGTCCGAGCAATTGAGCCCTTGCCTCAAAGGCAACGACTCCAAAGCCGCGACAGAGACGACGGACACAGCTACCATTCCAACGCGTTACGCCAGCCTTTTGTTCGACCCAAGGCATGCCGAGGACGCTTTGCGCGGTGCGACGCCGCACCCGACTACTGCACAGCTGCCACTGCCCGTTTCCGCCACCACGGCGGCACGCGGGCGGAAGCCGCCTACCGAAGGGCTATGCCACGACGACGCGCATTCCAAGACCCCTTTGGACAATCAGAACCCCGCGAGCTTTAACTTGACTTGCGGGCTGGACTCTTCCCAAGATCCACCCGGGAGAAAGGAGGCTACGCCACACCCGCGACATCAAGTACACTGGCGACCGCGGCTGAAAGCCACACATACTACAACCAACCCGACTGCCAAGGTGACTTACAAGACCGCTAACACTATCGCTTTCCCCTCGCCACTTGTCGACGCGCCACATGCTGCCGGACACCAAGGTCACACAAGACTACGTCGAGCTACGCGCGCGGCCATGGCATTTCAGTTTGGTTTGCCGATCGGGGCGTCTATATATGCCACAGGCGGACAGCTACAACACCGACCGGTACCCAAGAAACAACAGCAGCCCAAGACCTACGCTGCCCACAGAACGGCACAGGCTTCCAGCGCGTCGTTTCTAACAACCCTCAGAGCTGCTACATCTAGGCTACCCAAGAGGCGCTACGAAGCTACGGGCCAGCTCGCGCCGCCAAAAACAGCGCCACCGACCTCGTTACGCAAGCCGCGTAAACTCCCGGTACAAGCGGTCGGGCTACGTCAGCAACTACCCATCCCAGCTACCGTCCCCACATAGGCACGAGACGACTTCACGAGACTGCCCACGGACCCAGCTACCATCGTCAGCGATATCGCCAAGACATGGCTACACGGTGTTTCGCCCCACAATCAACACCCGCGTTCAATCTCCCCGCGCGGTTTACGGAACGACCGCGTCCAGTGGCGCGCCGCAGTCTACTGCGAGTCACAACGTTTCCGCACGCGACAAGCACTCCCGTTGCTACAACACCCGCGGTTAGCGCGGCGCAGCAAGATGGCCGACCTAAGCCATACATACGGCTACGAGCTGGACGCATATGCCTACTTGCAAGCACACCCTTACGGCAGAGCTAGTCGCCCGGCGCATCCCCAGGCCACCCCAACCGTCCGCCGACAGCCGATTAGTGGCACCCACCTGCTACTCGCAGAGCCAACTAGCAATCAACAATCACGTTCGCCTGTACGGGATCAAAGGGCCGCACACCAGCCCCGACATGCTTGACCACGACCCGGCCCGACGCCTCACTACCTAGAACAACTTAAACTACATCAATATCGCACAGCCCACGTCCGGGCGCCGCGGCTCTGCCTCGTCGCATCGCCGCGCCCCCGCCTCCCCTCTGGTGACTTCCGCTGGCGGGGGTTTTCAGCCCGCCCGGTCGTTGCACTAACGTAGGCTGCACAAGCTTCTTGCTTTATATTATATTGGCAAAGCGTGCCCCCGGGTAAATGGTCAGATTGATGTAAATCTAGAGGTTTGCGAAAAAAGATATCCTACCGTCACTTAAGACAGGAAAAAGATCCAAAGTACTACTTAAGTACTATTGAACCACATACCGGGGATGGGTCGGCAGTTTGAATGAGCTACACCGACCGTCTTCGCTCCGGGCCTGGCCTCCCGATGAGCGATAGCCTGGTGGACATAGGGCCCGTTGAACTACAGGCACCGTCCACCTCTCCCCACCCGAGCCTAGCTCACCAAGGTCAGTGGATCCGTAGAAACACCAAACGGTACACACAGCAAGGCGCGGCTTCCAGAATTTTGAAATTTGTCCCCCCGACAGCTCTCGCGCCACCCACTTTGAAATCCGAAAATGTACCCACTCCAGTACTACGACCAGTCAAAAACAATAATCGCTTACAAAAACCCCCCCTCCCCGGGGGCGGCGCACCACACCGCGCCCCACCGAGCGTCCGGACGTTCACGTCCGCCGCCGACCTCCTCCAAACCCAGGCCACATCTGGCCTGGTCGTGTGCCGCCAACACACGCAACCTACTCAAAAACCGAATACAACCCAACAACACTCAACCCCACTACTCGAACACCACTCAATCATCATATCCTCATCCCCTGACCCCCTCCCCACTTACAAATAGGTGCTCCTTCGGCCCCGCCCGGAGCACGCGTCCTCCGGCGACCTCTACGACCCCATGACTCGTCTCGCGAGACATCCTCTCGCACCTTTCCTCACTGTGCCTCAACAGACCCCGATAAAATACCACTTAGGTACCGCCTTGGACCCCTCCCCCGGTCGAGGACTCCAGTCACCTCTGGTCATGGCGCCCCCCCGTTCTACCACAGAGCTCGGGCCGGCCGACGACCTCCCTTCCCGCATGATCGACTCCTACCTCCTCACAGGCCAGTACTCCACAACCCCCCCCCCCCACATCGCATGCTTCTGGCTGCACGGTATGTTCCTCCCGGATCCGACCCGACCCGCCGATGCGGTGACCTCGACTTGTTCGGCTGCCCGCCGCTGGCTACTGGAAAGCATAAACCGGATCACCGACCTCCCTCTCCGGGTAAAAAAACCGATAGGCCGGGACCTCGCCCACCACTCGCGCTGGACGGCGCGAACCATCAGAACCCCCCACCCCTCCTCCCGCCCATGTCATGATGCCACTCCCCTACCAGCAGAACTCTCGTCGGGATATCAGGAGATCGGGCTGGATATTCCCACCTCCTATACAGCGACAGGTTTCTTATAACAGCTCACTTCACAGCAACGTGAACTCCACTCGATCGGCCCGACACCGCCCAACGCATCCCTCCCCCCCTCCTGACGAAACTGAAACAGAAGAAAGTCCAGTTCCTTCGTGCAGCTTCGATCCTCCCCCGCCTATGTTCACCGGATCAAACTTCGCTCCCCCCTGTTCACTGACATATCCGGCCGAGAAGCGATCGCCCTCCTGCAGGACCTCTTCACCTCGCACCTTTCAACCGAGCTCGCCCCCGACGGCGCCGCACAAACTACACAACCCCCTTGTCAGCTGGACGACCTCCCGGAATCAGTTCAATTCCTCCTCCAATTCGCGGACGCGATCCAGCCCGTGGAAGACCCCAACCCGATCGACAGTGACCCCTCCTCCGTGTGGGTAAATATCCTCCACCTGCCCAATAACCCCATATTTTCACAGTCGGGCCCGGTTTCACTGAACCTATTTCCTACCTCCCTTCACGAACCTATACCCCCCTGCCCCCATCTTCACAAAATTACAATTACACCTCCCCCCGTCACAGGACACGTCCCCGGCACCTCTTGGGCCCACTCCTACCTCACTACAGTCCTCATTCAGTCCCGCCAGACCCTCTCCCCGCCCTGCCCCAACGCTGACGGCATCATTCCAAACACACAGTGGCTATACACACTCCTTCACCAAACACCGCGGGAATTCTCGGCACATCACACCACCTCCCCATCCGTCCCACACACCCCCCTGAACCTCACCCACCGTACCTCCCTTCAAAAATTATCGGACGGTTCATACATCCGCACCCACCCTTCACCCTCACCCATCATCAACACAAGCATCCAAATTTCACTCACCACAGAAATGTACTGCATCCTCGTCTCCACCAGCGGCACAGCCACAATCCCTCTCCGCCACACCTTCATCCACAGAGGCACACACACCCAATCCTCCTGCACCCTCACCATCAACCCCCACCATTACTCCACCTTCGGCAAAGCCCGCCTCTCAGACCCCGCCTTCACCACTACCCCTTCCCTCCCGCCCCTCAACTTCACGAAACATAACGTCCTGTTCCGCAACTCCCCCACCCTCCTCCTCCAATGGGCACACCACCTCCACTCCACTGCCGTCTCTAGCCGTTGGCAAGCCGAGACGACCGATATATCCCTGATGGACACCGATGACGACGCCCCCCTCGACCTCACCTCCCTCCCGGAAATTCAACTCTCCTCCACCACACACACCCACACCCCGACACCCTCGAGCGCCTACCACCCCCCACCCCTCTCCACCCACCCCCCCCCCCCCCCCACATTACGCCACCCCCTCACACTCCCCTCCCGCCCCTCCCCCCATCCCCCACGACAAGACGCCCTCCACCCCCTCCCACCCATCTCAAAGAACTCCACCGATCCCATGGACTCCTCCTCCTCCCCCCTCTTCCCCCCCAATCCCACACCCTCCCACACCAGCTACACCGCCCCCCCACCCTCTACCCTCACCCACACCCTCCAACCTCCCTCGCAGCAGCCCTCCCTACCGCCTCTTCCCCCCACTTCCCCCACATCCTACCATGCGACCTCCCCCCATCCCAATCGCAGCCCCACGGACCCCTCCCTCAAACCTGCATCCCCGGCCGGTATCACCAAAACTTCCCGCCCATCCCGAAAGAAAGCCTCCCCATCCCCCCCCCCCACGCGTCCCCCCCCCAACCTCCCTCCACCCCTTACAAATCCTCTTCCTCCCCACCGCCGAACCCCACTACTCCCTAGACCCCTCCCTCCTTCCCCTTCCCACCTCCTCCCCGGATGGCGAAGACTATGTACTCGACGAACTCGAAGAGCTACATGACGAGGACCTAGAGAAGACCCGACCCCTCTCGGCTGCCCACACCGCCTCACAAGGGACCGACAGCCCTTACAAGCCGCCCCCTTGTGTCGCTGCAACTCTCGTAACACGAGTCGAATATGCTCGAGGTGTTCATCGGCCGCCTTACTATAGATTAGCACGTCGTCCATATATACCACGCAGAACTTGCCAAGATAAGGGGCCAAAACTCGATTAATCATCGTGTGGCGGTTAGCCTCCTCAAGCTGAACGCTAGCACAAATCAGTTCTAATCTGTCTAATTCTGTCGTTGCAAGATGGCAAAATGATGTTGTCGGGAGATGCTCACTGCTTTACTTAGGCAGTATATGTTGTAAGTGAACTATGGAATTGCTAAATGGTTTTGTCACCTCCCTCTATTGCACAGGGCTTAAATAGGTCTCTGCTTGCGTGTCAGACGTTAGGGTTGTCTAACCGTCGTCATCTGTCATGAGACGCGGCCTGCCTAGCATTGGGTTTCACGACGCGGCTCCTTTTGCATCGAAGAACTCGCTTAGGCGCGTCATTTAGTTAGTTAGATTAACTGTGCGCATCTGTACGTACCGGGAGGTACTGGTCGTACTGTAGCATCAACACCCTATGAATATTGCAGTAGTGACGTACCCACGTTTGTACGTCCGTCCGATGGAAAAGCAGGAATTGGAATTAGTAACGAGCACCTGTACAATGTCCTGCAATGTATTGTTGTAGGATTGTACTCGTCACACTCGCACCCTCCCCCTCTTGACAGATCTTTGAGGCCGCCGCGAGGCAGACCTCCGTGGTCTAAGCTCCTTTACTGAAGCAGTTACTGCGACTCAGGAATGCGCGCTGGGTGAGCGTGCATGAAGTCGATGTACGCTTGAGTCTTGGCAAACTTATGCCATTGGGGCGTCTCCAAGAAATCTTGTAACGCTGTTGTCCGGTCTACTTCGTTCAACCGGTGCCAGACAGGTGGAATGTCGCCATCACTAAAGTGTGTCATGAAGAGTAGGTATCTGCCTCGTCGCCATGGTAGCGACTTGATGCACGCAGCAGAGATGTGTGAGACATCAAACTCCTCGTCGTCTCCTTCAGGAATAGTCACCGGGACAGCTTGTCGTAGTGGAGCGGTAGAGCACGGTCGTAAACTGCATATGGAACACAAGATGTAAGCGTAGTGTCGCTGGAAGTTTCAGTCTGTGACTGTGTTTCCCAATTTGCTCCTCCACTGAAAAGGGTCCAAGCTGTCTGTCTGAGTTTCCGGTTCGGTTGTCCACGTAAAAAAATGTTTGTTGTGACGACTGACACCCTGTCTCCCTTAGCGAAGTGTGACGTTGTAGACGGTTCTATGCGCTCTTGCATCTCGTCCTTGTGTAATTGTAACACTGAGCGTACCAGGGTATGTACTTCATGTAACAATCTTAACCGTCTTGCTGCATCTTGCGAAACTGGAATTGATGGTCGCATGCTTAACAACAGGTCAGGAGGCTCCTCAGGAGAGAATTACAAAATTAGCCTCGAACGGTGTGTGCTCAATTCCGAGTGCACGCGATGCGTTATACGCAAATTCCACTTGTGGTAGTAGCGTTGCCCAATCAGAGCCATCATAGCAACAGAAGCAACGTAGAAGCTGCTGAAACGTGTTGTTCACGCGCTCTGTCAGTCCGTCTGTTTCTGGATGTCGATTGGAAGACATGTTCAGACGCGTGCCAAGGCGTCGCCAAAGTGTCTGCCAAAAGGCATTGACGAATTTTGGGTCGCGGTCGCTAATCAACACACTGGGCAGTCCATGCAAACGGTAGATTCCCTGTAAAAACAAAGTTGCAGATTCTTGGGCAGTAATAGACTATGTACATGGCAGGAAATGGGCCATTCGAGTTAGATGGTCTACTACAATCAGCACACTGTTAAAGCCATTGCTCTCAGGTTAGTGTGTCAAGTAGTCAAGACCAATTGTATGCCTTGATTTGGGTGGAACAGGTATGGGGTAAAGAGTCGCAGCCATCTGCGGTCGAATCTTTGCTCGTCGACATACGACGCAGCGTTCACAAAAATCTTTCACATCTTGGCCAATTCGTTTCCACCAAAATCTTCCGAGTGCTTAAGCAAGAGTGCTAGCAACTCCTCTGTGACCAGCTGACGAACTTTCTTGCAGCTGTGTGATCAATCTTAGTCGGAGGTCAGAGTTCTGTGGAATACAGAGGCGATCGAGGCGCCAAAAATATCCGTCTCTGGCTTCAATCCGGCTGTCTTTCGTCCACTCAACGCTGCACCCTCCCATGGACTCATGCTGCCCTTCCCCAGCTGCAACGTTTCCGAGCATGCTTAGCGATTTGCGTCAACTACACGTTTTTCTGCCGCGCGGAAACTAGCGCCCGCTGCCAAACAGGCGACGTGATTGTCGACAGACCGTCTCAACAAATCTGTCTGTTCGTACGAAAATCTAAAGGCGACCAGCGCCGCGATGCCAGCGCCAAGCAAGTTATCGCTATCCCTGTAGCCTCCAACCCAGTCCTCGCCGACCTGCTCGATAACTACACGGAGCACCGCGCGGCATTCTGCAAAAAAATCTATAACCGGCCACCCCCGCTCGCTTTCTGGAGCTTCTCGCCTGCTGAACCTTCCGCCGATTGGGGTGCAGCGTCCACCATCTCCGCCTGGCTCGCCCTCGCCCTCCTCGCTGTCAACGCGTCCGCGCCCGCCGGCTTCAAATGGAAATCGCACAGCCTACGGAAAGGCGCGGCGTCCGTTGCCAGCTGCATCGGCGCACCCCTCCCCGTAATCAAATATATGGGTGGCTGAGCCAAGAACAACTCTGTGACCGAAGGCAAATATATCGACCCAACCATGACCCCAACACCTGCTGCTTGGCGGTTCTTCGGCTGGCTCACTCCGTCCCCCCCGCAACACTAATTTTGGCTGTGCAAGCCTTTGGCTTTAGGTTACTGGCAAAACGTGCCCTAGGGAAAATGGTCAGATTGATTTGAATCTAGAGGTTTGCATATCCAATTTCCATATGTACGGGACAGTAACACTAGCGTTTACTCTCACCGTTAAAACGCGGCGCGTCGCACTTGCATGTCAACCGCCTCGCCTTGCAGTTAGACACAACCAACGACCAACGACTTCCCCAACGGTCAGCTCTAGCTAGCCCGAGCCTTATAAGCCGTAGCTAGCCACGAGCCTAGGCACTCTCTGCTTTCGCGCTCAGCCAATCTAGGCTTCGCGCGAACCCACCCACCCAACCCTATAATCCTGCGCTAATCGACCCCCAGGCCCTGTCTGTGGGTGTCTTTTGGCCAAAGTGTAAGCAAGCTGACATCTTTGGCAAATCGTGCCCTACGGTAAACATCAAATTAATATTCTTATGGTCAGATTGATTTGAATCTAGAGGTTTGCATATCCAATATCATGTGTACGGGACAGTAACTCTAGCGGTTACTGTTACCGTTAATTAACGGCGCGTCCCACCTGCAGGGCAACCACCTTGCCCGAGCAGTTAGACGCAGCCAACGACCAACGACTTCCCCAACGGTCAGCTCTAGCTAGCCCGTGCCTTATAAGCCGTAGCTAGCCACGAGCCTAGGCACTCTCTGCTTTCGCGCTCAGCCAATCTAGGCTTCGCGCGAATGCAGTCTCGACTCTAGTAGTCGAGTAGGGTGTCAATCTTACTTTCGTCCCATGCGCACTCGAGCGTCACGCGACACTTCCCCTCGTTCAGCTACAGCGTTCCCCAATATGCAGCCCGAGCAGTCTACATCCGCCGCAGCGGCCGACCCTCACGCTACCTCAATCGAACAACGCACAGCCGAACAGATTCGTACGGCAGTTTTGGCATCGGAACAACGGATAACGGAACAGTTTTTGGCGGCTAACGCTGCCTTACTCGCCCAGCTCCGAGAGACGACAACCATCCCTGCTGCTACCAATCAACAGCAGTCCATTCCCACCGACGCGACCACAGCGACGGAGGGTGGTAAGGCGGCCCCCGAGCCACCTATCGACCTGCTCGACGACGAACCCGATCCCTCCGCGACCGATTTCGTCGACTTCACCTACTACGGCGAAGTCATCCCGGCCGGCCTCGAACGTCCCCCTCGTGACGTCGAAGAGCCCCGTCTGTGGACCCTCACAGACGACACCGCCCGTACTCTAAGCGACAAGCGCACCCAAGCCGCCTACGACGAGTACTTACACATCGGGTGCTATGCCTTCTTCGACAGCTGCGCCAACGCGGCAATTGGCGAGGCTCTGGACACGCTGTCACAAGGCCCACCTCTATCGGCAGAGCAGACGGCAGCGATTACCCTCATCCGAGCGGGTCATCGCACCCACATGGCGACGGAGGAGGCCGCCCGTACTTTCCCCGTTTCGAGGCTTGCGGTGCGTGGGAACGAGCGGACAACCCTCGCTACGTTTCCCGGATGTTTCTAGTTCCAAAACCCGGGTGCAACCAATGGCGTTTGATTATCGACCTCCGAGAACTCAACCGTTATTGCTCGACTTTCACCATGACATGCGAAACGCTCAAGCACCTACGTCACCTCTCGCGTCCGGGCGACTACTTCGTCTCCCTCGACCTTGCCGACGGGTACTACACCCTTGGCATCCGGGAGGAAGACCGCGACTTCTTCACGGTCAACTACCGCGGCACGCTATGGCGCCTAGCCTGCCTTCCCATGGGCTGGTCGGGCTCGGCTTACTACTTTTGCAAGCTAACCCAGGTGTTCACGAACCACCTACGACGCCCTCCGCAACCTATGCCAGCGACTACCCCCCTCCACAGTCGCCGCCCTACAAAGCGCTTCCTCCGAAACGCGCGATGGCGGGGGACCCGGCTACTCCCCTACATGGACGACTTCCTTTTCCTCGCCGACTCCTACGCGGACGCCCTCCTACTACGAGAGCGTGTCCAATCCCTCCTCGACACCCTCGGCCTCGAACGCAACCCCAAGAAAGGCGTTTGGACGCCGACTCAAGTCGGCGACCACTTGGGATTAACGGTCGACCTCCAACACGGCATGTTTCGCGCCCCTCCCGCAAAGCTCCACCAGCTCGCGCAACAAGCCTCTTCCCTACTCGGACGGGCGGCTTCCAACGCCCGGTGGCTTCCTACACGCCACCTTGCGGCGTTCGCCGGAAAAGCGCAGTTCCTCTACCTCGCAATCGCACCCGCGCGCTTCTTTTTGCGCGAACTCCACGACGTGCTAGCCACACGGGTTGGATGGGGCGGACGCGTCCGACTCACCCACCAATTACGCCGAGACCTCGAGTGGTGGCGCACGGTCCCCACTCAGCACAACGGCCGGTCCATCTACAAACCTATCGAGACCGCCTACCTAAACGCCGACTCGAGCGCTTACGGTTGGGGTGCCGTTCTAAACGAGGACTCCAACTATCAAGCCCGGGGTTTTTGGGACGCTACCGACCGCCAACAACACATCACGTGGAAAGAACTTCGAGCAGTGCGACACGCGGTGGAATCCTTTCTCCCCCAACTCCAAGGCCGGCAAGTCCTCCTACACGAGGACAACACGGCGGTAGTCGCCGCCCTCACCAAGCTCACCTCGCGCTCTCCCGCCATGATGGCCGAACTCCGTCGCCTATGGTACCTCCTCGACAGCAACGACATCAACATCCGACCGCGCTACATCCGCTCGGCGGCGAATATATGGGCCGACAAGCTCAGCCGCGAGCTGGACTACGAGGACTGGCAGCTCAACCCTCGTGTATTCTCCCACCTGCAACGCCGGTGGGGGCCGCACACTATCGACCGTTTCGCGTCTATGCTCAACGCGCAACTTCCCCGCTTCAACGCCCGCTGGCGCGACCCACTGTGCGAGGACGTCGACTCCCTACGCCTGTCCGACGACGCGTGGCGCCGAGAAAACAACTACTGCAACCCCCCCTGGTCTGCCCTCCCCGCCCTCGCGGCGAAACTCGCCCAAGCCCGAGCCTCTGCCACGGTCATCGCCCCCTTTTGGCCCAACAAACCGTGGTACCACGCGTTCACTCGATTGGCCACCGAAACACTACACTTCCCAGCGGCGCGGGACCTATTCTTTCCCGGCAGGCGAGGCAAGCCCGAGGGGGTCGGACCTCCCGCGTGGAGCATCGTGGCCTTTCGTCTCTAACCCCTTCGTGGCTCTACACCCGACGCGGCGCGATTGGGCGGGCGCTACGCCCGGTACAATTAAACGCCCCTGTACAGCGCGGGCCGGCTCTGCGTACAGGACAGCCCCGCTACGGCCTGCGCCTCGAAGCAGCACAGGCGCCCTGGTCCGCCTCCCTGGCTGAAACTTTCCATAACCTCCTAGGTTCGGACAAGCTAGGGGCTACGGCGGTTGCCCTACTCAGGAGTTCCCTAGCGCCCTCGACGTACTCCAGCTACGGGAGCGCGCTGCGGCAAGTTTTTATTTTTTGCACAGAGGAAAATATCGCCCCCCTACAGGCCACTCCCGCTACCATGGTCCGCTACACCGCGTGGCTAGCCCTTCTCGGCACGGTCGCCGCAAGCTCCCTGCAGCCCTACTTCTCGGCCGTAAACAAGTTCTTTCGAGACCACCAACGCCAGCCCATTGCTGTGGGCGACCTCCTGGCGGACGCCCGGCGTGGCCTCGAAATCCTGCAACACCGCCTCATCCCCGCCACCACGCGCCTTCCGCTACCCGCGCCCGTCGCCCTCACCATCCTAGAGGCCGCCGACACGCTACACCTCACCCTCCCGTGGACACCTGCAGCGTTCTCCCAACTGCAACGTTTTCGAGCCTGCCTCGCGGTGTGCGTCAATTACACCTTTTTCTGCCGGGCCGAAACTGGCGCCCGTTGTCAGACAGGCGACCTAGTGGTTGACCGACCCTCGCAGCAAATCTGCCTCTTCGTTAGGAAATCTAAAGGCGACCAGCGCCGCGACGCCAGCGACAAACTGGTTATCGCTATCCCTATCTCCGCTAACCCTGTCCTAGCGGACCTGCTCGACTACTACACAGAGCAGCGCGCGGCTTTCTGCAACAAGTTCTACAAAAAACCACCCCCGCTCGCCTTCTGGAGCTTCTCACCTACAGAACCCTCCGCTGATTGGGGTGCCTCGTCCACCGTCTCCACCTGGCTCTCCCTCGCCCTCCTCACAGTCCGCTCGTCCGCGCCCGCCGGCTTTCAATGGACGTCGCACAGCCTACGGAAAGGCGCGGCGTCCGCTGCCAGCTGCATCGGCGCGCCCCTCCCCGTAATCAAATTTATGGGTGGCTGGGCCAAGAACAGCTCTGTGACAGAAGGCAAATATATTGACCCAACCATGACCCCATCACCTGCTGCTTGGCGGTTCTTCGGCTGGCTCACTCCGTCCCCCCCACAACACTAATTCTGGCTGTGCAAGCCTTTGGCTTTAGGTTACTGGCAAACGTGCCCTAGGGTAAATGGTCAGATTGATTTGAATCTAGAGGTTTGCATATCCAATATCATGTGTACGGGACAGTAACTCTAGCGGTTACTGTTACCGTTAATTAACGGCGCGTCCCACCTGCAGGGCAACCACCTTGCCCGAGCAGTTAGACGCAGCCAACGACCAACGACTTCCCCAACGGTCAGCTCTAGCTAGCCCGTGCCTTATAAGCCGTAGCTAGCCACGAGCCTAGGCACTCTCTGCTTTCGCGCTCAGCCAATCTAGGCTTCGCGCGAACCCACCCACCCATCCCTATAATCCTGCGCTAATTGACCCCCAGACCCTGTCTGTGGGCGTCTTTTAGCCAAATTGTAAGCAAGCTGACATCTTTGGCAAACGTGCCCTAGGGTAAATGCAAGAAAAAGCAGCGGAGACCACCAAGCAAGGTTTAAGGCCAGTTTAAGGCCGGTTCTCAGATGGACTTACACAGCCCACGTCATGATCACGATATTCGTTTTATTCACCCCTCCTGCTGTTAGCCCATGTCTTTATGCACCTGCTGCACCCGTCTATCGCCAAAGGACCATAGGGAGTAAAAAAAAAGTAAGTAGATCTAGCGCAGGGGTGGTACGTGGGTTCGTTTTTGAATGACTGACTAACTACTGTACTGCCAGTAGATCGCTGAGCCATATTGGTACATGTACCTGTACTGGTGTGGTTGTAGGGTGACTCTCTCCACTTGATGCAGCGTGTCTACTGCATGCATGTGGGCAGCAAGGGACGTATCAAAGTCTTTCCTCCCACCGCCAAAGACTTGCTTCCATTCACAGCACCTGAATGGCTTGTTCAAATACGGTCCCTTCAACTATGCGGGCTGCTGTAGGCCAGTCAGCGTTTCAGCCCGTGGCGTCTGCTGGGGCCACGACCCACTCGCTGGCAATAACAACCGCAAGCGGATCCGGCTCGGCTGGAAGGAATGACTACAAGGAGAGTGCCTTTGTCCCCAAGCAGCCGTCCTGTTCCTACGGGTTTTCACCATGGCACACCTGGGACGCCAGGAACTTGCCAACCTCAGGGGTGACAGGCTTGCCGCATACCCATGCGACTATCCCTCGACGAGTTCATCAGCAGCCGCCACAGTCCTGCTATCCGCGTGCTTATCGCGAATATTGTGACACTGTAGCTGGGCACGAATTTCTCCTGACTCGATCATATGACGACCAGCACACCCTGCAGAGGATGCTTAGGCTGGCTGAGGGCAAGGTACAATCCTGCGATACATGAAGCTACCTCTCCTGCTCTTCGCTTTAGCAAGTACTTGTCTGAAAATTTCCGAAGTTAAGAAGTCGACCCGTCATCTGCTACTATAGCAGATATTGTTGTGGATGCGTGACGGTTTATTCGAGTGTTGACTTGTTTCCTTGCGTATCGTTGCAATCCCGTTTTTCTATTTTCTATTCAATTCACTGCACTGCTTTTTACCCCGTTCGCTCCTTACCGGTATAGTCGTAATATAATAACACAACGCTGAGTAAAGCTTGAGTTTGCCGGTTGAACTCAGAGTTATCTATACTGGCTCATATAATACGATGTTAGGCACTTCTAAGCCCACTGGAGAGAGAGGAGATTCGCGCCGCTCTTGCAGTCGACCGCTATGCCACCCATCGAGCTCTGTCTGGGTACTTGTCTTCCCTTCCTGCAAGTGGCTCAGCCTTGCCTACTCTCAATGGCATGGGCAGCAAGCGCCGCACGCCTTCACCAACACGAAGTCCGCAAGCCAACAAGTCCCGCAGGTGTTTTAGTCGGAGCCCGTTCCCCGTTACCCACGTCAGGCGCCCGTCATCCCTTGATCAGGTAACTCGCCCCCTTCTCTACTCTTCGTTCTCTCGGCTCTAGACGATTGTGGCTCGCCGTCCAGGGCTGTGTTCCAGCTGTGTTCTATTGGAGTTCTAGATTCTTTGCTGTAAGTACTGGTGGCTCTGCTATCTGATATGCTGCTGCTACTTCCCACATTTTTTGGGTCATGTACCACTGCTAGAGTATGGGACCCACCAGCGAGTCGCAGCTCCTACCCCTTTTCAAGAAGAGATTCAACGGTGTGGACTCGTGGACAAAAGTCTATATTCCAAGGGTATGTGCGTTTCAATTTACGCATAGAACGAATGCGCGCTGCTTTCATTTGCGGTCTGGTGTTGGAAAGTCCTTACAAAATAAAGGAGTCGGTCAACTTCATCTGATGGAAATAATTACATACACCCTAAAGTCAATATGTGGCGGTAGTATTGACTCGGGATAGTTAACGACGTCGGGGTGATATTTTTCTCTTGACTGCAGAGAGTAGCGGAGAAGAATTTCCCCATCGTGTCGGCTGGGCAAGAGTGCCAGCTTGAGGCGGTTGACTTCGACGGCCGCCTGAGCACAGTCACATTCAGACGCGACCAGCGAGGCGACTTCGCTCTCAAGCATGCGGGAGGCATCCTTCGAGGTTCTGGCATGTCGGAGGGTGATGAGGTCGTCTTCTGCATGGACGTACATGGTCGTTTGGTGTTGATCATGCAGAAGGCGGGAAAGGCGCAGTCCGAGTCGTCGTCCCGTGTTAAGCGCGTCAGGTCTGACTTGAGTATCTTGTTTCACAAGAAACTGTCAAGTGCGGAGGTGAAGCAGCATAAACTTTATCTCCCCAAAAAGGAGGCCATTCAGCATCTCCCCAACCTGATGGCGGGTGAGAGCTGTGCCATGTCTCTGGCAGATGTGTTCGACAATGAATACAGCCTTCAGCTTCAATGCCGCGCCCTAACAATCAAAGGAGAAACATATCGGCAATTTGTGCTCAAGGGTATGGCGGGGCTAATGTCCAAGTATGCGCTTCAGCCTGGAGATACCGTGTTCTTTGCTGTAGACAGAAACGACGGGGCGCTCGTGCTTTGTGGCCCCAATGATGACACCACGGGACGAGTTGCCCCTTGAATGTGCTTTCACGGCTGCGCTCATCGTCTCATGAGCTGACCACAGTTTTGGAGGTGGGCGGAGTTTTGTGCTACTTTTCGAGGCTATCGCCATCGTCTGCCGATCAGCAGGGTTGGGACAGCACTACGTGCAGTCGTGTCGGATGATTTTCGGCGATTTCATTGTGCGTCTCGACCTCAGTCGGCTGGGAACCCTTGCACCACCTATTATTGACATTGGGGATCCAGACTACAGAGTGCCATTGAGTATTTTCTGCGACACAGATTGTTCAGCACAGTTTCGGCCACATGGATACGTATGTAGCGACGGATTAATTGTACTTATCTGAAAATTGCTATGCTTTATTTATTGGCTTCCGGCGTTATGCCCAAACAAGATATATCGCTGCTGACCATAGCAGTCATTGTACCATTAAGTTGTAACACAATTCCTTCCCGTCTTAGTACCATCATCGGTGAAGCCTGGCTTGCCTCTACTTCTGCGCGCCATCAGGGATGGATTATCATGCGTCCGGAATTGGGGCAATCCGGAATTTTGATTGTATGTCTGTGAATTGACGTCAGACTCACGGTTGATTCCTCTCCCGCCATTTCTAAAAGTAGTAGCGTCGGCCAAGGAATGGACCTTCCATTGTGTTGTGTGAGAATTGAATATGAATCGGCACCAACTCGACAGGTGTAGACATACACTCCTCCACAAAAGTCCGGACAACATTTTGAACCTTCGCCAGTAGAAATTTTAACCATGCGTCGATTTTATGGTCAGATTGATTTGAATCTAGAGGTTTGCATATCCAATATCATGTGTACGGGACAGTAACTCTAGCGGTTACTGTTACCGTTAATATCGGCGCGTCTCACCTGCAGGGCAACCACCTTGCCCGAGCAGTTAGACGCAGCCAACGACCAACGACTTCCCCAACGGTCAGCTCTAGCTAGCCCGTGCCTTATAAGCCGTAGCTAGTAGCCACGAGCCTAGGCACTCTCTGCTTTCGCGCTCAGCCAATCTAGGCTTCGCGCGAATGCAGTCTCGACTCTCGTAGTCGAGCAGGGTGTCAGTTTTACCTTTTCGTCCCATGCGCACTCGAGCGTCACGCGACACTTCCCCTCGTTCAGCTACGCAGTTCCACAACATGCAGCCTGAGCAGTCTACTTCCGCCGCAGCGGCCGACCCTCACGCTACCTCAATCGAACAACGCACAGCCGACCAGATTCGTACGGCAGTTTTGGCATCGGAACAACGGATTACTGAGCAGTTTTGGCGGCTAACGCTGCCTTACTCGCCCAGCTCCAGCATACGACAGCTACTCCTGCTACCACTGATCAACATTTGTCCATTCCCGCCGACGCGACAGCGACGGAGGGTGGTAAGGCGGCCCCTGAGCCACCTATCGACCTGCTTGACGACGAACCCGACCCCTCCGCGGCCGAATTCGTCGACTTCACCTACTACGGCGAAGTCATCCCGGCCGGCCTCGAACGTCCGCCTCGCGACGTCGAGGAGCCACGTCTGTGGACTCTCACGGACGACAACGCCCGAGCTCTAAGCGACAAACGCACCCAAGCGGCATACGACGAGTACCTACACATCGGGTGCTATGCCTTCTTCGACAGTTGCGCCAACGCGGCAATTGGCGAGGCTTTGGACACGTTGTCGCACGGCCCAACTCTACCGACAGAGCAGCGATCGCCCTCATCCGAGCGGGTCATCGCACCCACACAGCGACGGAGGAGGCCGCCCGTACTCGATTGGGCTTCCTCCGCCTCACCAAGGGCGGACAAACGAGCACGGATGCGGACCGCGTGTTTGCCGAATTAGCCCACGAGCGCTTTTGCCGACCGTGTCCTACAGCGGTCTCCGGCCCATTGGACGCGCTACGCCAAGCTTTCGTCGACCGCACGCTTGAGGTCAGCTTACACGCCGCCAGCAAGGCCGCCGCCGGCGCCGCTTTCGTGAAGATCACGCCGGACAAGCCCACCGGCCCCGACGCTCGAACCCGCAAAGCCGCCGCCGACAAACGCAAGGCCGCTGCCGCAGCAGCAGCCGCGGCACGAGAAACCCGCCCCCCCCCCCCCCCAAGCCGACCGACTCGGCTAAAACCCCAAGCAAGAAATGATGGTGTTGCCCGCCGCGCCGAGTCCTGCTCCCCGACATTTTCCTTCATGCGCCACCGCGTGCGTCGAAGATGGCGGGAATGGGAGCGCATCGGCGCGAGCGGCCAAGTCCTAAGTTGGATCCGCCACGGCGTACGCGTGAAGTGCAAGCACGGCCTACGTCCCAAGCCGTTCAACCACGGCATCTCTATGCTAGACGCCACACCCGACCAACTCGAGTTTCTCAATTCGGAACTCCCACGCTTCGAAGCTTGCGGTGCATGGGAGCGCTCTACAAAGCTTCGCTACGTTTCCCGGATGTTCTTGGTGCCCAAACCCGGATGCAATCAAGGGCGCTTGATTATCGACCTTCGCGAACTCAACCGCTACTGCTCGACTTGCCACATGACTTGCGAGACCCTCAAGCACCTCCGCCATCGATCTCGACCGGGGGACTACTTCGTCTCACTCGACCTCGCCGATGGGTACTACACCCTTGGCATCCGGGAGGAGGACCGGGACTACTTCACGGTCAACTACCGCGGCACCTTGTGGCGCCTCGCGTGCCTCCCCATGGGGTGGTCGGGCTCCGCTTACTACTTTTGCAAGCTCACACAAGTGTTTACGAACCACCTACGCCGCCCACTACCTCCCACGCCCGCATCTACACCGACCGGCCCACGCCGCCCGTCCAAGCGCTTCCTCCGGAACGCGCGATGGCGAGGAACTCGACTCCTCCCCTACATGGACGACTTCCTCTTCTTGGCGGATTCTTACGACGAGGCACTACTACTTCGGCAGCGCGTCCAAGCCCTGCTAGACAGCCTCGGCCTACAACGCAACCCCAAGAAAGGCGTGTGGACGCCAACGCAAGTCGGCGACCACTTGAGCCTCACGGTGGATTTGCAACGCGGCGAGTTTCGCGCCCCACCCGCAAAACTTCAACACCTCGCACAAGACGCTTCGTCCTTACTCGGGCGAGCGGCGTCCAACGCACGATGGCTACCCACACGGCAACTCGCAGCCTTCGCGGGGAAAGCGCAATTCCTCTATCTTGCCATCGCGCCCGCGCGATTCTTTTTGCGCGAGCTCCACAACGTCTTGGCTACCCGAACCGGTTGGGGGGGACGCGTGCGCCTCACCCACCAACTTCGACGCGACCTCGAGTGGTGGCGTACGGTGCCCACCCAACACAACGGCCGGTCTATCTACAAGCCCATCGAGACCGCCTATATGCACGCCGACTCGAGCGACTACGGATGGGGGGCCGTCCTAAACGAGGACGCCAATTACCAAGCCCGCGGTTTTTGGAGCGCACCCGACCGCCTCCAACACATTACGTGGGAAGAGCTTCGCGCAGTTCGACACGCGGTCGAATCGTTTCTCCCACAACTCCGAGGACGACAAGTCCTCCTCCACGAGGACAACACCGCCGTGGTCGCCACCCTAACCAAGTTAACGTCCCGGTCGCCCGTCATGATGACCGAGCTACGGCGCTTGTGGTTCCTACTCAACACCAACGACATCCACATCCGCCCACGCTACATCCGGTCGGCCGCCAACGTCTGGGCCGACACGCTCAGCCGCGAGATGGACTCCGAAGACTGGCAGCTAAACCCACGCCTCTTCGACCATCTTCAGAGCCGATGGGGCCCACATACGATCGACCGTTTCGCGTCTATGCTCAACGCGCACATGCCACGCTTCAACGCCCGCTGGCGCGACCCCCTGTGCGAGGACATCGACTGCCTGCACCTCCCCGACGCGGCGTGGAGACGCGAGAACAACTACAGCAACCCCCATGGTCTGCCCTCCCAGCGCTCGCCGCAAAACTAGCGCAAGCTCAAGCCGCGGCGACTGTCATCGCCCCCTACTGGCGAAACAAAACGTGGTACCACGCGTTCGCCCGCTTGGCCACCGAGACCGTGCACTTCCCAGCGTCCCGCGACCTGTTCTTTCCCGGCAGACTAGGCAAGCGCGAAGGGGTCGGACCTCCCGCGTGGAGCATCGTGGCCTTTCGGCTATCGCCCCCTCTTGGCTCTACATTCGCCGCGGAGCGCTTGGCCGGGCGTTACGCCCGGACCGATTAAATACGCATGTACAACACGTCCCCCCTCTGCGTACATAACTGCCGCGCTACGGCTTACGCCGTGAAGCAGCACCGGCGCTCTGGTCATCCGATCTAGCTGAAACTTTCCAAGACCTCCTAGGATCGAATAAGCTCGGGGTTACGGCGGTCACCCTACTCAGCAACTCGCTAGCGCCCTCTACGTACGCGAGCTACCAGAGCGCAATCAGACAGTTTTTTATTTTTTGTGCAGAGGAAAATATCGCCCCGCTACAGGCCACGCCAGCCACGATGGTACGCTACACGGACTGGCTAGCCCTCCTAGGAACGGTCGCTGCCAGCTCGCTTCAACCCTACTTTTCCGCGGTTAACAAGTTCTTCCGCGACCACCAGCGCCAACGTATTGCCGTGGGCGAGCTCCTGGCGGACGCCCGCCGTGGCCTAGAAATTCTGCAACACCGCCTACTTCCCACCGCCGCTCGCCTCCCGCTACCCGCACAAGTCGCCCTGGACATCCTACACGCCGCCAAAGCCCTACACGGTACCTTCGCGTGGATCCCTGCTACCCTTCCCCAGATGCAGCGTTTCAGAGCCTGTTTAGCGGTGTGCGTCAATTACGTGTTTTTCTGCCGCGCCGAAACTGGCGCCCGCTGCCAGACCGACTGCGACCTAATTGTCGACATGCCTTCTCAACAAATCTGCCTATTCGTACGAAAATCTAAAGGAGACCAGCGCCGCGACGCCGGCGACAAACCTCTCATTGCTATCCCTGTAGCCGCCAACCCCGTCCTCGCGGACCTGGTCGACTGCTACACGGAGCACCGCGCGGCATTCTGCAACAAATTCTACGACAAGCCACCCCCGCTCGCCTTTTGGAGCTTCTCACCTTCCGAACCTTCCGCCGATTGGGGTGCAGCGTCCACCATCTCCGCTTGGCTCGCCCTCGCCCTCCGCACCGTCAACTCAGCCGCGCCCACCGGTTTTAAATGGACGTCGCACAGCCTACGGAAAGGCGCGGCGTCCGCTGCCAGCTGCATCGGCGCGCCCCTCCCCGTCATCAAATGTATGGGTGGCTGGGCCAAGAACAGCTCTGTGACCGAAGGCAAATATATGGACCCAACCATGACCCCAACACCTGCTGCTTGGCGGTTTTTCGGCTGGCTCACTCCGTCCCCCCCGCAGCACTAATTATGGCCGTGCAAGCCTTTGGCTTTAGGTTACTGGCAAAACGTGCCCTAGGGAAAATGGTCAGATTGATTTGAATCTAGAGGTTTGCATATCCAATATCATGTGTACGGGACAGTAACTCTAGCGGTTACTGTTACCGTTAATATCGGCGCGTCACACCTGCAGGGCAACCACCTTGCCCGAGCAGTTAGACGCAACCAACGACCAACGACTTCCCCAACGGTCAGCTCTAGCTAGCCCGTGCCTTATAAGCCGTAGCTAGCCACGAGCCTAGGCACTCTTTGCTTTCGCGCTCAGCCAATCTAGGCTTCGCGCGAACCCACCCACCCATCCCTATAATCCTGCGCTAATCGACCCCCAGGCCCTGTCTGTGGGGGTCTTTTGGCCAAATTGTAAACAAGCTGATATCTTTGGCAAAACGTGCCCTACGGTAGATTGGCAAATATCCTGAAATCCTAGGCAATGCTTTTGCGCGCAAAATGGAATGCGCCGACAACTACGAGGGGCGAATTCGAACACTGCCGGGCTTGTGTACTTGGGGTTATCGCGCCCGCACCCGTGCGTCACGCTCTTTCAAACAATCGCCGTGCAGGTTAGACGAAAAGAGTAACGGACGCACAACGCTGCAATATGAACGATGATGCGACGGTCGCGCAAATATAATGCATAGGCGACGGAGGGAGGAGGTGTTGGGCCGCTGTGGGGGGAAACGCACGAAATCGCGCATCTAGACTTACCACCGATATGCGCACAACCCAAGGGCAAGCCGCTTTCGGCGACAATGTTCAAGCGATCATAATTTATTTACATAAAGTCAAAAAAATCACACGTACCGTTGGGCGCGTCTGTTCAAAGCGCGTCGAACGCATCTACTCCAGAGTTCAAAGACCCACAAATAGATTTGTTATGAATTATCTTAATCTACAAATTATTCCGGCAAAGCTGAGCCGTAGTGCCAAGCAACGCCCGTCGAATTCGGCTCACCTCCTAGGACGATTTGTGCGGGGTTTGTCGATATATGTTTACCATTTTTTCATTCCTATTGACCTCAGAGCCTAATTCCCGACGCGTGCCACGCGTGGAGCGGGTGTGGTTGGCACAAGCACGTACCCAAGCATTCCAAACACCACCGTCAACGTGATGCGTCCTTAACGGCCAAGTTGGACCTCGCCCCTCCCCTAAGCCAATCGCCCTCGCATGTTTACAGCGTGCAGTGTTTATCCAAACCTGCGTCATGTGCGTTTTTGCTCGCTTGCTTTCCAAAGAATCACCCGTGCCAGCGGCGTGAACTTCCGTGCTATATTCACACACCCGCAAACCAAACCTCGCGCATTGAACACGGCACCCACGCCTCCAAACCCCCTCCAAAAAGCCCCCAAAAATACGGTGTTGTGGAACCCAGAGAAGTATGCAGCTTGGTATGAGCGCTTGAGCAATGCCCAAGCGTGGCGCTCAGAATGACGTGTGTAGTTCAGACAATTTCCCGGGAGTTTATGGGCTTAATTCGAAAAACTCCACCGACAACACCCGCTTTTAGCTGAGGTCTAACCACCCCGGATGGCGGCTTACTGCTTGCTTCTCGGCTCTCCTACAATTGGGTGGTACTCGGGTATCGTCGTGCTTGACGTGGTGAGAGGGGGGCGTGTTCTTGACTAGCTTTTGCTTAACATAATGCATGTCCGGACTTTTGTGGAGGAGTGTTGGATGAAACTCGAATTATCAAAGTTGTGTTGATTTGCATGCCAACCTATCCGAAACCCTAAATTAACCCTAATAGTGAGTTGTTCCTCCATCGTTTGCTATGCACTCCCTTAGCCGTTTGGGGATGGAGTTGAACACGGCGCAATGGGCAGAGTAAGGAATTGTTTCCCACTCGTGTTGTATGGCCGCCTCAAAATTGCGGGGGGACAAGTCCAATCATTTTTGTAATCTACTCGACACAATACCCCACATGTTTTCAATCCGACTAAGGTCAGGGCTTTTGGCAGGCCATTGCATCACTTGAAAGCCGGATTGAGACGAAAGCCAATTCCTAACCTTCTTGCA
The DNA here is from genome assembly GCA_026401115.1 of Tetraselmis chui. NCBI lineage: Eukaryota > Viridiplantae > Chlorophyta > Chlorodendrophyceae > Chlorodendrales > Chlorodendraceae > Tetraselmis > Tetraselmis chui. Next base: position 136,618 of record JAPMLY010000624.1, read on the forward strand.
AGCATGAGCTTTAGCGTTATCTTGCTGAAAAATCCACTGATGTTGCGCCTCGGCCGAGGGCCTTTTTGCCATCAAAGCCTCACACGCGGGTATCAGGTGCTCCTGCGTTCTTAAGTACCGGAAAAGCGCAACAAGGTGAGATACACCTCACCGTTTACGCCCTTGCTCTTTGCCTTAACGCCGCTGCTCCCCACTGTCACAAACAAAGGTGTCCTGCCGTACTTGCTAACACCACCATACGCGTGCACTTTGAAACAGTTTTGCTCTGATACCTTGGTTGGCGGTTCATCCTCGAAAAGCACCCACTCCTTGTTCCCGGGCCCCTTATTGGACAGCCAAAAGTACTTGCTGTCTGTCACAACCACATTGTGCCATGACTTCCGTACCCATTGTTTGGCAAAGCATAGCCGTGCGCGCATGTGCTTGATTGTTAGTGAAACACGCTTCCTCGGCCTCATCTGGCGCGCTAAGTACTTGTTCAGGTACCGGCGGACCATCTCAGCACTCACGGTCACTCCTAGCCTCTGCTGCAACATCTTGGCAAGTTGGGGGCATTGATCGCCGCGCTTTACACCCACCTTTAGAAGGAGGGTGGCTTCTCGGGACGCCAAGGGCGCTCGGGGCCTGCCCGCCCTAGGCGTGTCGTCCACTGTCCCGGTAGCTTTAGCGCGCCGGCACCACTTCTCGACAACCCTCACGGTTGCTTTACACTCATGCGCGGCCTTACGAGCGCTGCCAAGTCGTTCGGCTTCGTGGACGAGGCGCCAACGCCTTGCGAGTACACATGGAGAAGGTGGCATACTACGAAACGGCGGCAGCCGACGTGAGCAATAAGGTCGACAAGAGGTAAAGACAGCGCGCGGGCGCGGTTGGCGGTCTCGGCTGCGAAGAACAAAGTTTTGACGAGTTCCCGTTAAGTTTCGCTAAGTTTTGCGGTCACCCGCCGCAGTACGGGAATTTTGAAAACGTCCAACAGTAGTAAAAACCGGTTGCTGTCTCTGGGCCCCCCCTTGTGTTACGCCTAATTGGACTTAGAAGCGTGAGGTAGACCGTGAACCACTAATCCCAACCTCTCCAATGGCAGTGACGATACCGTCTAAAACATACCCGTATCCAGGTATTTACTATTTTCTGATCTATACGTGTTTTTTTTGGATACAATATGAAATATAAAATGTCGCTAGTCTCCACGATACGCGGCCTGCTCCAACCGCTGCGGGGTCGCTGATTAGCAAGGCTGTTCAGCTTGAACTGGTCGAGGCGAACCTGCCTGACCTCGGCTCATGAGCGACTCCGGTCGTACCGGAGGGGTAGGGGGGAAAGGCAGGTGAAAAAACCCCCTCGCATAGGTCGTCGTCGGTCCCGCCTCGATCCGTGCTCAACCCCGCCCGAGGTATTAGCAGCTCCTCCCGACTCAGCTCGTCACCTAGCCGAGTCTTCTCTCCTCCTTCGGGGGCTGAGAAGAGAAAATAGCTAGGCTGCAGACGGTGTCCGGCTGGCTCTCCTGCCCCCGAGCCAGATTTTCTCTTGTCCCTTGTCCTTTTTCCGTCAATTTCCAACACCTATATGATCGCGATATGCCGTCCGTACCCTCCCCCGGTGGTTTACGTTGTTAGGGGGCCGCCTTTACGAGCAGTGTGCCGTTACGATAACCCTAGGCACACTGCCTGAGGCAGCCTATCAATAACCGGGTACCGACTAGGGAAGGGATTGGAAGAACACATGGGTCGAGTCGCCGGTCCTCAAAAGATGATGGGTACGGGAATTTTTCCAAAAAGTAACCCCCAGTACCGGCCTTTTCCGGCGGCGGGCGATCCTAAGGACCGCCGCCGCCATACCGTGCCGCTCCTCCGGCTGCGACCCACCTCCGTCATGCGTAGCATCGGGCCTCGCCCCCAGGGGAGACCTAAGGCTCTCGAAGGGCTGGCGACTGCTAGCGAGCGCCGTGCCCTAGCGCTGCTTCCCAGCTGTCCGCCACTAGCTCCAACACCCTCGTCCCTCCGCTGATCCGTCCGTACCCTTCTTCGCCAAAAAATATTTCGCAAACGCCGCTCCCGCCCCATCGTCGGGAGAGTAGTTGCGAGTATTTAGTCGCGGAAAAGACATATAGGACAGGCCGAGCGGGAGATCCCTGTGCCGGTGTACGGATATTATGTTTTTCTAAAACCCTCCGTACAAGGCTTCCCGACAGCTATTGATCCCGCAGATCGCAGTTGTCTGTACCTCGTTCAGTCCCCTACCGTGCCAGGCCTGGCACGGCTAAGGGGTTACCAGCGCCCACCGCGTGAAGGTAGAGGTAGGTGCCGACGGGCATGCGAGCGCACCCCTCTCCGGGGCCGCCGCCGCTGCGCCGCCGGCGGGCGCCGCGCATTGAACACGACACCCACGCCTCCAAACCCCCTCCAAAAATTCCCCCAAAATACGGTTATGTGGAACACGGAGTAATATGCAGCTTGGTATGAGCGCTTGAGCAATACGCAAGCGTGGCGCTCAGAATGACGTGTGTAGTTCAATTTCCCGGGAATTCATGGGCTTAATTCGACAAACTCCACCGACAACACCCGCTTTAAGCTGAGGTCTAACCACCCCGGATGGCGGCTTACTGCTTGCTTCTCGGCTCTCCTACAATTGGGCGGTACTTGGGTATCGTCGTGCTTGACGTGGTGAAAGGGGAGCGTGCTCTTGACTAGCTTATGCTTAACATAATGCATGTCCGAACTTTTGTGGAGGAGTGTAGATGGGCGATGTTCCACTTTCGGATTGAATAATGCCCTTTGGCTTTGAAAACACATTATCTGATTGATTATAAATTATATAACTATCATATCTTGATATGTTTCTACAACTTTAAATTGACTGAAAATTCTATAACCTCAAAATTTCTAACATGAAAGGTCAGTGGCCTCTAAGACAGGGGCTTCATACTCTGTAGATTACGTTACAATCTTCGCGGATGGTAGGCATGAACGCGAGCCCCTTGCACTGGAGGGTATGCAAGTTTTCGCGCAAATAACGCACTGTGACCTACAATAAGTAAGGTTAATCGGTAATCTTATGGGATTCGACTCGCCGGTGGTGAACAAAACAACCGGCAATGCCATTGCTAAGTAGTTCTTGGATAGTATCAATCCACACTGCATTTGTAACTAATAGCAAGACATGCCCGCCGTTTTGTATCCGTGCTTGCTATTTTTCAAAATCAACGGATATTCTTGCTACACAGTCGTCACATTGTACTTTCATATAGCTTCGTGACGTCGACTGCGTTTCTCGGTCGATGATTGTAAAATGAAGACTAATAGAGGCAGTAGAACTGGCATTTTTATGTGCAATACTCGTGATCTTGGAAACATTTAGCGTTTAAAAATATCTCTCGAAGTAAGTCATTTTATTGCTATTATAAAATAAAAAACCGATAGTAATCATCAGCTTCGATGCAAACAATGAGACACAGCCAACGGAATTGTCAAGGCCTTAATTAACTATTGAACAGAAAAATAGTAGTATGCCGCTCTTATTGTTGTGCCGTGTTGACCATTTGGAACATTTATTTTGAGTGTTTCTCGTATACATACGTTCCCGCCGCGGCGTGGTACAATGTTAATCATGGGTGCAACACAACGAGGAGAGGGGGGGGGGGGGGGGTCCGAGTACATGTGAAATTGAAACTGAAAATGAAGTATTGAGGCACTCGGCGGCGGTGGCCCCGGATAGGGAGCGCTCGGAGGCCCGTCGGCATTTACCCCCACCTCTTCGTGGTGGACGATGGTAATGATAATGAAACTTATTGTACAAAGTACCGGTAAACTTGCGCCCGCCGCCGGCGCAACGGAAGCGGCCCCTAAGAGGGGTGCTCTTGCATGCCCGTCACCCCTCACCCCCACCTCCTCGTGGTAAGCGCGGGTGACCCTATAACCGTACGTGCAAAACCGCATCCTACCGTCACTAAAGACACTAATAACTTCCGAAGTACTACTAAAGTACTAACGAGCCGCAAAACATGGATGTGTCGGTAGCTCGAATGAGCAACGCCGGCCGTCTTCGCTCAGGGCCTGGCCTCCCGGCCTAGCATGTGGAGGGTCGAGAGCGATGACGGAAGCAGCCATGAGTCATACGTGATTGACACCGGGAACCTCAACGCCGTCGTAATACCGGGGTTTTGGTTCGCTATTTGGGAATCCTTCGTGGACAAGGAAGCGACGAATACGACGTTGGGCCGGGGGGCTTCTCGCCTTACTTGAACATTCCCCGTGACAAGTGGGACATCGAGGCGGCAAGCAACTGGAAGCTCGGCGACATGTTCATAGGCCCCGCGGTACCTCGGTGGGAAAGTATCGCCCATACAAAATATTGATTTCCCGGGAGCCCTATCGGGCACACGACTATGGAGCGTGATAGATTACACGGGTGCCACAAAACCAACGTTCACAATTCGATGGGGACCCGATGATCAAATCCCCGGCATTTTGATTCAGAGGAATGGGGTGGAAGCCAGCACGGTGCGAAAGTATGACGGCGGGGTGAGTTCATCGACGAGGTATTAGAAGCTTTGGCCGTATGCGAAGCCGTCAAGCATTGGAGGTGCTACCTTGAAGGATGCTCTAAGTTCCTTGTCGTAAAAGACCACGACACACAACGACATCTGCTCAAGCAACCGAACAACATGCTGAGCAAGCGGCAAGCAAGACACCTGCGGGATTTGCGACCGTTTGCGGGCTCGATGACACTTGCATATCGCAACGGAGCTGATCCGTTAACTCGGTGTCCATACTTCGTACCTCATGCCACAGCTCCATTGTTTTGGGATGGCGAGGTTCCGTCAGATCGAGAGTTACGACGGAAGTCCCAGTTGTTGTTCTAAGACGCACAATTAAACTTAATGACGGTTAACGCGTTGCAGATGAGCCATGAGTTCGCTAATCTCATTCGCGAGGGGTACTCCCAAGACTCGTTTCATAGGGACGAGGGTGAGTGGACGAAAGACAGCCGGATAGAAGCCAGAGCTCGATATTTTTGGCGCCTCGATCGCCTTTGTATTCCGCGGAACTCTGAGCTCCGACTGAGAGTGATCACTGAGTTGCACGAAAGTTCGTTAGCTAGTCACAAAGGAGTTGCTAGCACTCTTGCTAAAGCGCTCGACAGATTCGGGTGGAAGCGAATTCGCCAAGATTTGAAAGACTTTTGTGAGCACTGCGTCGTGTGTCGATGGGCAAAGATTCAACCGCATATGGTTGCGACTCTTTACCGATTGCTTGTTTCACCCTGACCGTGGCACACAGTTGGTCTTGACTACCTAACACAGTTGCATGTGAGCAATGGCTTTGACAGTGTGCTGGTTGTAGTCGATCATCTGACTCGAATGGCCCATTTTATGCCGTGTATAAAGACCGTAACTACCGAAGAAACTGCTACTTTGTTTTCTACAGGGAGTCTACCGATTACATGGACTACCCCGCGTGCTGGTCAATGACCGCGACCCAAAATTCGCCAGTGGCTTTTGGCGAACACTTTGGCGACGCCTCGGAACGCGTCTGAATATGTCTTCTAGGTGACACTCAGAGACAGAAGGACTGACGGAGCGCGAGAACAACACATTTCAGCAGCTTCTTCGTTGCTTCTGTTGCTACGACGGTAATGATTGGACAAACATGTTACCTCAAGTGGAATTTGCGTACAACGCTTCTCGTGCACTCGTAACTGAGGCTAATTTTGGGTTTTCTCTTGAGGAGCCCCATGATCTACTCTTCAGCATGCGACTTTCAATATCACATTCGCAAGACGCGTCAAAACGAGTAAAACTGTTACATGATGTCCATACTCTAGTACGCTTTGTGTTAAAGGTACACAAAGATGAGATGCATGAGCGTTCAGAACCGTCGACATGCCCACACTTCGTCAAAGGAGACAAGGTGTAAGTTGTTACAACAAACCTCATGCTACGTGGACAACCGAACATGAAACTAAGGGACCGACAGCTTGGACCTTTCTACAGTGGAGGAGCAAATTGCCAAACACAATTACAGATTGAGACTTCCAGCGACAATACGCTTACATAATGTGTTTCATGAGAACAAGCTACGGCCATGCTCTACCACTCCACTAAGACAAGATGTCCCGGTAATTGTTCTTGAAGTAGACGATGAGGAGTTTGGCATCTCTCACATCTCTGCTGCGTGTATCAAGTCGCTACCTAGACGACGAGGCAAATATTTGCTCTTCATGACGCATTTCGGTGACGATGACATTCCACCTGTCTGGCACCGGCTAAACGAAGTACATCGAACAACGGCGTTACAAAATTTCTTGGAAACACCCCAATGGCACAAGTTTGCCGAGACTCAAGCGTACATTGACTTCATGCACGCTTACCCAGCGCGCATTCCTGAGTCCCAGTAATTGCTCCAGTAAAGGAGCTTAAACCACGGAGGTTTGCGCCTCGCGGCGGCCTAAAAGATATGTCAAGAGGGGGATGGTAAGAGTGTGAGGAGTACAGTCATGCAATAGTACATTGCAAGATATTGTGCAAGTACTCGTTCCTAAATCCAATTCGTGCCTTTCCATCGGAAGGACGTACAACGTGGGTACGTCGCTAATGCAATTTGCGAGGGTTCCGATGTGTATTGTACTACCAGTACCTCTCAGTACGTACAAGTACGCACTGAGAGACCGATGTGTATTGTAGCCAGATGACGCGCCAAGCGAGGTTTCCAATGCAGAATGTGATTCCCCATGCTCGAAGAACCGTGTCGCTAAGACTGTTGACGACGGTTGGAAAGCCCTAACGCTTGACACGTAAGATGGTGTAAGCATGCGTAAGGTAAGTGGGCGAAAAGCTATATAAGCCTAGTGCAGTAGAGGGAGGTGACAGGACCATTTTGACAATTCACTTTGTTCAATTACAATATACGGCTAAGTAGCAGCAGTGAGACATCTTCTCATTTCGCTCCATCTGCACTCCCACCTAACAATTAAGCAGCGACAGAACAGAATAAACTATGTTTGTGTATGCAGCTTGCTCTCCGAAGGCTAACTGCCACATCATGATACCCGCCGACCCTTGGGCCTGATGCCCCGGGGTGTCTCACACGCCCTTGCCTTATGCTCCACTGAAAGTGGGCACAAATTATCGTCAATGAGACCAATACATGGTGTCGAGTGCCGTTGTAGGCTTACGTGCATCCTTAGTATGAGGTGTTCACCCGCGCTCTCCTCCCGTTATTGGACCAGTGTGCAACCTAGACGCACTAACCGAGTGCGGTCATTGAGTGTGAGCTATTGGCTGGGTCGTCCGACGTTGACAAGTAGGGAGGATAGCAACGGGGATGGTGCGCACCGCCAATAGGAGTACTATTTAAGACAGTATTGTACAGTTAGCGAGAGTTTTCCTATAAAACAATTCGGGGACGCGATGTATGGCGTCGTGACGAAACAAAGTAACTTGTCTACATGTGTGTAGAGGAGCCGATAACATGGACCATGGTGCATGGTTTCCTAGGAAAGCCAAATAAGATATTAGTTATGGTGACCACCATCTTGACACATGGGCTGGTGGTGGTGAATAAATTAGTGAGTGCAAGAGCGCGATGCGCTCGCTGTAAAGAGAAAGGAAGTAACTAGTATAATCGGAAGTGGTAACTAGTCTATTGGTGTACTGCGTACTAGGAACATCACTGAGCTATCCGAACCTAGTAAGTGCTTTGAAGTTACTTACAACGGTGTGTGACTTTGTGAGTGAGAGTGTTTGTGTTTATCTTGTGTGTGTGTGTGTGTGTGTGTGTGTGTGTTTGTATCTGCGTGTGTGTGTGTTGTGTCTGCGTATATATGTGTGCGCGTGTCGGCATGGGTTTATACTTGCGTATGAGTATGCGTATGTACGCGAGCGCCGCGACGTGTGTGTGTGTGGGGGGTGCTTTTCATTTGCCGGGTTGTGTATGTGCGTGTCGGCATGTGTATGTATTTGCGTATGCGTATGTGCACTACTCGCGCGTGCATATCTAAGTGTGAGGGCGTGAGTCTGGGTGCCTGTGCGTGCGTGTATACGTGTGTGTGTGTGTGTGTGTGTGTGTGTGCTTGCGTGTGTGTGTGTGTGTGTGTGTGTGTGTGTGTGTGTGTGCTTGTGTGTGTGTGTGTGTGTGTGTGTGTGTGTGTGTGTGCTTGTGTATGTGGGATTGCGTGTGTGTGTGTGTGTGTGTGTGTGTGTGTGTGTGTGTGTGTGTGTGTGTGTGTGTGTGTGTGTGTGTGTGTGTGTGTGTGTGTGTGTGTGTGTGTGTGTGTGTGTGTGTGTGTGCTTGTGTATGTGGGATTGCGTGTGTGTGTGTGTGTGTGTGTGTGTGTGTGTGTGTGTGTGTGTGTGACTGTGTGCGCAGGCGTGATGCGGATGCTCTCGCGCGCGCACGCGCGTGTGTTTGTGTGGGTTGATATGTGTGTGTGTGTGTGTGTGTGTGTGTGTGTGTGTGTGTGTGTGCGTGTGTGTTCGTGTTTGCGCTGTGTGTGTACGTGTGTATGAGAGAGTGTGTGTTTGGGTCTGTGAGCGTATATATATATATGTGTGTGGGTGTGTATAATATTTGCCTTATGTGTGCGTTCGTGCGCATCTGAATGTGTGTGTGCATGCGTGTGTGTGTGTGTGTGTGTGTGTGTGTGTGTGTGTGTGTGTGTGTGTATGTGTATGTTTTGCTGGAGCACATGAGGGCGGGTGCGATTGAGTGTGTCTGTTAGTTTGCGCATATGCGTGTGATTGCGTGTGTGTGCCTAGACTTGTGCATTTGGATGCTGGACTACATTAAGGCGGATGCGATTGAATGCGTGTGTGTTGGGGGCGGGGATAGTGCATGTGCATGTTGCGCAGTTTGTTGCGTTGTGATATGAGCGCGTGTGTGCGTGTGTGTAGTGATACTTTGTTTGTTTATTTGGTTGTGTGCTTGCTGTGGTGTGTGTAAAAGAGAGAGGTTGTGTGTGAGTTTGTGCCTGCAAGTGTGTGGGGGGGTCTGCGTGCGTTTATATGTGTGTATGTGTATGTGTAAGTGCATGTGCTTGTATGTGCGTGTATATGTGTTTACGTAAAGCCACGAGTCATCAGTGTGTGCCTACTACTTCTGTGTACGTGTATGCGTGTGTGTGAGTGGGGGGGTTGTTATGCGTGTGTATACTGCCATATGGATGTAGCTTTTGTGTGTGGGTGGGGTGTGGGTGTGTTTGTTGGTATCTGAACCTCTAAATGCGTGTGTGTTTATGTGTGTGTGTGTGTGTGTGTGTGTGTGTGTGTTTTGTGTGTGTGTGTGTGTGTGTGTTTTGTGTGTGTGTGTGTGTGTGTGTGTGTGTGTGTGTGTGTGTGTGTGTGTGTGTGTGTGTGTGTGTGTGTGTGTGTGTGTGTTCGTGTATGTTAGGCTGTTTGGTGTGTTCATGCATGTCAGCCCATGTATGCTGTATGTGTGTGTGTGTTCATGTGTGTGTGTGTGTGGAGAGGGATTGTTTGTGTGCGTGTTGAGTGCGTTGATGCGTGTGTATCACATATATGTGTGCAGCTTGTGTGTACATGATTGTGTGTGGGGGGTGTATGTTGGTGTGTTTGCTGGTGTCTGAACCTCCAAGCGCGCGTGCGCGCGCGCGCGTGTGTGTGTGTGTGTGTGTGTGTGTGTGTGTGTGTGTGTGTGTGCGTGTGTGTGTGTGTGTGTGTGTGTGTGTGTGTGTGTGTGTGTGTGTGTGTGTGTGTGTGTGTGTGTGTGTGTGTGTGTGTGTGTGTGTGTGTTCAATCATGTTAGGTTTAGTGTTTTCATGAATGTTAGCGTATGTATGTTGTATATGTGTGCTCGGCGCCCACCGGCGGCGGCCCCGGAGGAGGGAGCGCTCGCAGGCCCGTCGGCACCTACATCTACCTCCACGCGGTGGGCGTTGGTAACCCTGCAGCCGTGCCATGCTTGGCACAATATGGGGCAAAACGAAGTACCGGTAGCTGCGATCCGCGCGATTAGCAGTTGTCGGGAAGTCCAGTACGGAGGGTTTAAGAAATCAAAATATCCGTACACATTATCTCCCGCACATGCACTAAGATCTCCCGCTCGGCCTGTCCGATATTTTTTTGGCGACAAAATACTCTCAGATAGTGTCTTTATAAGGAGTCGGGGGCATAATTTGTAAAATACTTTTTGGCGCAAAGGGTACTAGTGGATCAGCGGTAGGTGGGGGCTTTTGGAGCTGGCGGCGAACAGCCCGGAAGCGGCGCCGGGGCTCGCTGCTTGCCGACTAGCTAGTTGCGATCGAGCCGACACAAGGGGGAGCAGCCCGAGACCAACGGCTAGGAGGACTGTCGCGACGAGAGGAGCGGCGCGGTCCGGCGGCAGGGATCCTGAGGATCAACCGCCGCCGGAAAACCGTGTACGGAGGGTTTTGCTATAATGTCCGTACCCCGCTGCCCGAAAGATCTAGTAACGATGATCATGCCCTACCCCACCGCTACCTATCGACATCAAGTTTGCAGAAATTGTTGTAATACAATTTCAATTTCAATGAGGGTGATTTCGGGTACGGGTTGCGGGGCTTTGGCTCTGTTTTTCGCTTCACATCAATCTAGCTTCAAGGTGCAATCCGATTGCTATACTATCGCAGCGCACCTCTTATGTTGAGCCCTACTGCGGAGCGCGCCTCTCATGTTCGGAAGTGCCCACGAAGCGATGAGGCTCCCTCAGAGTCTCGTTGGTTTGGATCTTCGTCGGCGGTACCGGGCACCTCTATGTCGGGTGAGCGCTCCACAATTGTTATGCTTATGGACCACATTCCCCGTGCCCGTGCTTTTCGTATGTCATTCAGCTCCACAACTGGGTTGTCCGTGTGCTTGAAGAGTTCATCTTTAAAGCGGAGTCTACTAAAGGGCGGAACTTGCGGTTGGAGGTTTGCCATATTCGGTAGGGAGCTTCTCGATATCGACATGGAGATTTGGTGTGGTTCGACGAATCGACGATCACGCTCGACTGTCATGCCAAGCAACCAAGACACTGGACCGAGGTCTTGCACGTTGAACCTTTCGCCGAAAGCCGACTTGAACTTAACGATGAAGCTGCCCGCTGGTCCGACGATGATGCTGTCGTCCACGTACAACGCCAAGACATAAAGCTCACCCTCCTTGATGAAGACGTAAATGCCGGGATCCACCTTGACTTGGGTAAAGCCATACTCCTCTTGCCATGTTGTGATGGTCTTATTCCAGTTACTAGGAGCTTGCTTGAGGCCATACAATGATTTCACCAACAAACACACTCGCTCCTCTCCATTGATGTCGAAGTGACGGAATCCTTCCGGCTGCCTCATGTAGATTTCCTCCTCGATATCGGCCTCCAAAAATGCCGTCACCACATCAAGCAGCTCCACCTCCCAAATATTATAAGCATCAAGCCCGAGCAACGTTCGAATAGAAATCACCCTCACTGTGGGAGCGAAGGTCTCGTGGTAGTCCACACCCTTCTCCTAAGTAAACCCGCGAGCCACAAGTCTTGCTTTGTACCTTGTTATCTGTCCATTGGCATCGCGCTTCAGCTTGAACACCCACTTGGAATCTACGGGTTTGCGGTCAGCATGACAATGGACCAATGTTTAGGTTTTCCGAGATACAAGTGAGTCGTACTCGCTCTTGATAGCTGCCTCCCACTCCCCCGATTGGGGACTCCTCAGCGCTTGCTTGTATGACACCGGCTCTGGAACAGTCGGGCTGCTTGATGACTTAATAGCCGCGGTACTTCCCGTAGTCCATCCATCTCCCGAAGCGCCACCTGAACGGAGATTATACCTTAGACTGGGTACGCATTGCTGTGGTGCGGCAGTGGATCGAAGATTATACCTTGGACGTGGAGTCTCCCCCGAATGCATGTCCCGTTCATCTTCCGTCGACCCGGAATGCTGCCGCGACTCCCGTAGCGGCGACTCCCCCGAAGGTGTATCCCGTTCTTCGCTACACATGGTGCGCGGGATGTTGTCCTCTTAATCATCAGTGCATTGCTCCGCATTGCTCTCCCCCATGGAGAGGACTGCAGCCTCATCGAACACGACGTTACGGCTGCTCACCACCCGACGAGTAGCAGGATTGTACACCAACCACGCAGGTGATTCGGAAGCATAGCCCACAAAGACACCCTTCCACGCGCGATCGTCAAGTTTGCGGCGTTGAGACTTGTCAACGTGGACATAGGCCGGACAGCCGAAGACCCGCATGGAGCTCAAATCAGCTCGTCTACCGGTCGCCAAGGTGAAAGGTACACCGCCGGCTCCGCTACTATGCACACGATTGCGGACATGCACCGCAACGGCCATCGCTAGAGCCCAATACGATTTAGGCAGCGCGGCTTGCCGGATCATTGACTGCGCCATCGGGACCAATGTCCCCCACTGCCGCTCAATCCGGCCATGTTGCCAATGCGCGTAAGGGGCAGTGATCTCCACAGCGATGTTGATCTCATCCAAGAGGTTTCGGAAGGCAGCACCTAAGAACACCGTGTCATTGTCCACCCGAAGACGACGAACCGTGTGCCCAAGAGAACGGATGGTAGTCAGCATGCGACGGAACGAGGCGGGAGCCTCATCCTTGGAGCGGACCGCATCATGCAGCATAAAACGGCTCAGGAAATCAACCGCACACAAGTTGTACCGCCGTCCTCTCAAGGATGGAACACTCATAATAGGACCGCAGAAGTCTAAGCCGAGGACCTCAAAGACACCAACGTTCCGGTCAGCCGGCTCACGAGAGATACGGCGGACGTGCGACTTACACACAGCACACGTCTCACAGAAGCCCAACTTCTCCGACGCAGAAAACGCCACACCCTCCACCTGAGTGGCCAAGAGCCCGTCCAATTGCGATTCGCCAAGGTGACCGACTCGAGAATGCCACAACCGTTTTTCCAATGGCGCAGTGGCGACCGAAGCGGTAGGATTCGACGAAGCAACCCTCGCCGGCAACTACACCAACAAATGCGCGCGCTCCAACGGAACCACCACGCCACCACCATGACCGGCATGAAGACGAAGGTGGTCCACGGGATCAGCTAACAACACAGAATGACCTTGTCGCAGAGCTTGGGTGAGGCTGAAAAGCCGATGGTAAGACCACGACGCGCGACGGGATAGCTCAGGAACGTGGAGCACATTCTTTAGCGTGGCAGGAATCTCCTCTCCATCTTCAGCCTTCACAATGATCCGGACCGAGCCCACTCCAATAGCGCGGGCGCTGATACCCTTCACCCAAAGCCGGTCGGTGAGCGCTCGATACTCACAGAAGTCACGGAGCACAATAGTCATGTGATGGCTGGCGCCGCTGTCGGCCAACCACATCCACGGTTCCCCGTCGCGCTCGAACATGTGTCGAGCCTCTGAGAATAGGATGGCCTCGCAGGGGTGGCTGTCACGTCCATGACCGCCGGAAAAAGCAACAGGGGAGTCTAATTGCGCAGAGTTACCTCCGGTGTTGTTGACGGGGCACTCGGACCTACGATGGCTCTTCTTACCACAGCCATAGCAAACACCACGAAAAATTATCGCTCCGCCTCTGCCATATGAGGTACGACGAGTAGTCGCAGCTCCTTGAAGAGATTTCAGTTGGTCTTGGAGCTCGGAGACTTGCCGCTTCAAAAGCTCAGCCGTTGAGTCATCATGAGACGCTGCAAAAGCCGTAGGCGTTGGGGGCTCCGTTGTATGTGATTGCGCACGACTCTCGATGCGCATGCCCTTTTGACGAAGATCACGCTTGACGGTATCCATGCTGAGGTCATGTACGTCCCACGTGTCGGTGATGGAGTGGTATTCGCTCCGCATGCCCATCACCAAGTACATGATGATACGCCGGTCGTGGACGACGTCCCCAACTCGGGCAAGCTGTCGTTGCAGTCGAACTAACCGGTTCAGGTATTGAATGCCGCTCTCGCCGTCCGCTTGCGGCGTCTCCAAGTCCTGCAATAGTTCCGTACACCGGTAAATACCATCGTCCTCATAATGATCGACTAACGCAGTCCATGCAGTGTGGCCGCAGGTCTTGTCATCCTCGCTAACATTCTCGATAATGGAAAGGTCGTCCTCCGGCAGCGCAAGAATCAATGTGGAGTACATGTCGACTTGTTGTTGAGAGGAAGCGGCACCATCCGACGACAAGGCCGGAGCCCACTTTTGCATCAAGCCAAATGCACGGAAACGTTTCTTCCACACGTCAAAATCTCGTCTCTCCCCACTGAAATTGGGTAGTTTCAAGGAGTCCATAGCAGGTACGTCGGATGCGCTCGCAAGAGCACCAGAAAATCAGAAAAAATGCCAACAAGAAAAGCACCAAGTACCGGTGAAGAGGCGGGCAACACGGCTCAGAAAAGGAGACGACAAAGGGTTGACCGAAGACGCAGTTGTACTCCCGGAGTCTATACAGCCAAGGCAATCAGAAACGAGCCTCAGAAGGTCGGTCAAGTGACGTCGTACAAGAGTGCTAGTACACTTGTGGTAAGATGCCTTTCCAAAAATTCAGCCGGACCACTATAGGCTTTCACGAGAAACGAAACTGGCGGGTGACAAGCTCCGGAAGCGAATAGAATTCCAGAAAGCGCCAAGCTATAACAAAGGCAAGCAAGCCGATCTTCACGTCACACGAGTCGGCGTTCGGGGTTTCAAGCCGGCTCCAAGCGACACAAACAAGTCGCTACGAGCCGGGTATCGAAGTAAAGCTACAAACACAAGCAAGAGCCAGCCACTTAGTGAGCCAGCCGCACCTCACGTATCGTGCGACACAACAAAGGTCTACCACTTTTCGAGAAGCAAGCGCTAGGTTCCAGTCAAGACAAATGACTCCAACAACTAGCAGCTAGAGGGCCCATAACCTGTCAAAGTTGAGGGGGCGATTAGGAATGCTTACACTCGGTGAGTGACACTGCATGTCATCTCACCCTCAGCAAGTGCCTAGCACTTGCCTATCACATGACACGCACACACTTGGTGGTGAGCACACGCCAACATATGTTCTGAGCCTTTAGATGATATCTAACGCTCAGCAATTTGCCACCATCAGCAACCTAATCCTCTCTATTGTTGATTGGCTTATCATCTTATTGTGCTGAGTCACAGCCGTACTATCACGATGCTACTTGACCAACACCGCTGTGTAGCAATTTGATTACTACACAAAACCATGTCTCGCAACAGATTCAAAGGTGGTGGAGTGTACTTTAGCGAGGGAGATAGCTATGGAGTAGAGGTTGGTTAGTTCTTGGTAACGTTCCCACTGAAAGGAGAGCACCGCGGAGGAGCCGAGGTTGCCGATGGGGGGGGGGAGGCCATATTCAATGTTTAAGTCACAGAGGTAGTTGTGTAATTTGATGGTGCAAGTTTGGGGGTTGAAATGAGGCGGAAGCGAGGCCGGAGGCTTCTTAGTTGCAACGTTTGCTTGGATGTCAGGTAGGGAGGGCGGGGGGGGGGCTGTGGGGTCTAACCTCCGGGCCGCGGGGGCCAACTTTTGTAGTTTAAGGGACGGAGTTCGGCCTTGTCGGCCGGTGGAGTCTTGAAGGTTGGGCTGGGAGGGTCGGAGGGGTGAGGGCTCGCCGAGTCAGGGTTGGTCTCGTATGGGAGGTCTTCAAGCATGTCTTCGACGTCGAGGTCAGAGGGTGCATGGGAGAGGGCGGGAACGGGGTGGAGGGTGGGATGGACAGATAGTGCGTTGCCTTGGGGGGGGGGGGGGTGAGCACGGGGTGGGGTGGGGGGTAGGGAGGGGTTAAGAGGGGCGTTGGGGTGTGGTATGGTGGTGCGAAGGGACTGGCGGGAGGGGGGGAAGGGGAGGTCTTTTTGTGGGGCTATCCCCCGGCCCCGACGGTATCCCCAACGAAATACTCAAATTCTTACCGCCGGCGACCCGCTCGGCCCTCTCCTCTCTCCTCTTCCTTCTCGCCCACGCGTCCTACACCCCTCCCGAATGGTGCCACAGCACAATTTGCCTGCTACATAAGAAAGGTGACCCCACCCTGCTCGATAACTACCGCCGCATCGCCCTTATGAACAACCTCCCTAAGTTATGACCCGCACTAATCAAAGACGCTGGCTTGAAATACTCCAAAACCCACGGCATTCTTAGCGACCAACACGACGGATTCCGACAACACCGTAGCATCCGCGACGCCCTATCGTTCATCATCATGGCGATGGAGGACGCAAAACTTCACAAGAAAGACATCTACGCCATGTACGCGGACTTCAAAGGCGCATTTAATACAGCAGACCATCGCATCATGTTCAAACACATGCGACAACTCGGTATGCCCCCCTCCTTTGTAGACACCTGCGAACACCTCTACGGGGTCTCATCCACCGACTACATTACCCCATACGGCCCCACCCCCTCCATCGACATAAATCGAGGGACCTTACAGGGAGACACCCTCTCCCCATTTCTGTTCACCTCTTCCTTGAACCCTTCCTCCGCTGGCTCACGGTGGGCAGCCGGGGTTATCGCGCAGCCCCCCCCGCCACTAACGTCGACCCCACAGAACCCACAGCCACATACCAAGGACACGGCTTCGCAGACGACCTCAGCCTCACCACGGGCTCGACCCCCAACATGACCATCCAACTCCGGAAACTCTCCCTCTTCAGCGCCTACAGAGGTATGACCGTCAACATCCGAAAATGCTGCATCACCGGCGCCCTTTGGCGCTCAGTCAACGCCCTCTCCCTTGCCAACATTGCCCTCCTCGCATCCCGCCTCCAAGCTCAATTCATCACCATCAACTCCATCCCGGCCCCCATCCCCTACATAGGCCCCTCTGACACATACCGCGTCCTAGGGGTCGAACTCAACACCTCTCTCACCTTCACTAAGCACTGGCACGAACTAAGACGTACCACCGCATCCCACATCACCGCCCTCTCCACCTCCCCACTAACACAATCCCGCAGAATCAGGGTCATCCGTGGACTCCTTATCGGCAAGCACTTCACCCTCCTGCTCGGCCTCTTCACCGACTCCCAACTCGACACGCTCGAAGGACAAATCTGCCGCGCACTCCGCTCCGCCATCTTCTCGGTACGTAACCTCCCCCGCTCCGCCCTCCACCGCCCTAACTCAGACCTAGGATACGGCCTCCCCGCCCTTACAACCCACGCAGCACAACTCACTGTTTGCCACCTACATAAAATTATGTACAACCCAGGATATCGAGGCCACATGGCCCGAGCACACATTCGCACCATCTCCACCACATACTCCCACTGGCCCACGGAGTCCATCATGTCAAGCAGCTACACCCCACCCACAGTCAAATGCCTAGTGAGAGCCCAACGCGACGCGGGCACCATGTTCCACAACATCCCTCCACTCTCCCTCACCAACCCCATTGCCTCCACACTCCGCGTCCACTTCACCAGCCATGACAACACCCTCCTCGCCTCACTCCGAGACAAAGCCACACACATCACCGACCTCCACACATACAAGTAAGTATATTGTGAATTCTGTCCCCGCAAAACACACGCCTCCCTCCTCCCCCGCCTCACTCCCCTCTAGAAAAATAACATTACCACATGGACACAAGTCCTCCTCCGCGCCTCCTCCACCTCCTTCATACTCAAATCCTGTAAAACCATCTCCACACTCACGGGGTCCACCACCCCCCTTTCCGTCCCCATTCGCCTTCTCGCCGCAATCCTCACCGAACCCCCCGATACTATCCACAACCGCATGCCCACCACACACCTCACCCGCAACATGGCAACCTCCCCAACCACCATCCACCCATGTTGGATTACCCTCCTCTCACCACACCTCCCCCGCTCCCCCCCCCCACCCTCTCATCCGGCATCCACACATCCCACACAAGAACCCCCCCCCCCACGGCACCCACCACACACCTTGAGACAGAATACCTCACCCCCTCGGACCACCACTACCCCCCCTGCGACGTTACGCGTATCATTTCCAAACACAAAGACACAGAATACGGTCAAAGCCACTACATGGTAGAATGGGCCGCGGAACACCTCACTGAATGGGACATACAACTCCAACTCGACGACGGCTTCCGCCTCATCTCCTCCACCTCCACATCGGTATGCCTCCCCACCCCTCCCCCACCGACTGCTCCATATGTCACGACCCACTACACACATGCCCCACCTTCACATGTTGCACATGCCCGCACTTTGCCGTCCATTCCCAATGCCGCCCCGCTCAGGGACCCGCCACCTAGCAATGCGACTGGTGTGCTCGAGGCCAACACCACGACCTCACCCGCCTCCAGGAGGTCCAATGGTCTCCGTGCCTACAACTACACGACACCATCAGTGAGACCCCCTCCGGCCCCACCGCCCTCACCGCATTAAATACCGGCTTTGTCCCCTCCACGACACCCATACTACCCGAACCCGGACCCCCTCCGTGGACGTACCCTCTAATCACATTTAAACACGACCCTATCCACCCCGACCTCGACATGCTCCCCACCGGCAAATTCACCATCCACGCACACCTCTCACTACATGACACCCCTATACTCTGCACTCCCGACGGCCGCGCGGTCACCACCCTTAACGGCCCCCGCGTCCGCCAACTATTTCAACCATTCCGCCCCGACCTCTCGCAGCACACGTTCGAAGAGGAGGTCTACCTATTGAACCATGCAAACACAGTTAGTGTGAAAGATAATTTACGCAAACGTAGTTACAGTCACAGTCCCGCAAACGGAACAGTTACGGCGACAACCTGCCTACATGCGTGGTGTCGGGACAACAAAAGTGTGAAAGCTGTAGCCTAGCGACAGCTCTGTACCGAGTCAAACAGTTTATCGGTATGTCCGATCTAGACATGTACTAATCATATCTAGAGTAGCTTACAGTAGCTATCTGCAACTATTACGTATACGGTATTACTAACCACACTCCCCCTGAAGGTAGCTACGGGATGAAGCGTTGCATTGGGTCTTGTCCTCCAAGGATCGCACTTCGGTGTCTTGCTAGTGCAGGTCCTGGGAGAGGTTTGGTGAGCATGTCGGCCACCATCTTGTCCGTGGGGAGGTACCTCAACTTGATGGTTCCCTGCTCCACGTGGTCTTTGAGGAAGTGCCACTTCATACCGATGTGCTTAGTCTTCTCGCTGACCAAGGCATTATGGGAGTATGCAATGGCGCTTTGGTTGTCCTCCCGGATGGTGGTGGCTTCGGTGATGGGGGAGTTGAAGATTTCCCCCAAGAGTTGTCAGAGGTGGAGTCCCTCCTTGGTGGCGTCAGGCGCAGAGTAGTACTCGGCTTCACACGTGGATTGAGCCACACAAGTCTGTTGTTTGGACTTGTAACTGACTGGCCCGCGTCCGAGGGTAAAGAGATAGCCGGAGCGAGACTTGCGGGTGCTGCTGTCGTGGGCCCAATCAGCGTCGGCAAAGCCTGTGAGTTGGAGGCTGTGGTCAAGGCCCCCCCCCAACATCAGGCGCATGTCGATGGTGCCATGGAGATAGCGGAGGACCTTTTTCAGAGCCTGCAGGTGTGCCTCGGTGGGTGAGGCTTGGGCAGAGCCGAGGATGCTCAATGCCGTGGAGACATCGGGGCGGGTACATACGGCTGCGTACTGGAGGCTGCCCAGGAGGCTGGGGTAGACGTCCTTGGCCACCCCGGTGAGAGAGGGCGAATTCATGTGTGCGAGGCCGGCGAGAAAGCCCGGGTCCATTGGAAGTGACGACCGCTTAGAGTCGGACATGCTGTACTTGGCGAGTATGTCGCGCGGGTACTTGGACTGGTCCAGCGAGATTGTGCGCGTGGAGCGATCGCGGGTAATGTGCATGCCGAGGAGTTGGGAGAGGTCGCCGAGGTCCTTGATCTTGAACCGTGCTCCGAGTTGGGCTTTGAACGATGCGAGCCAAGTGGCATCATTGCAGGCCGCGGGAATGTCATCGACGTATATGGCGAACATGGCGAAAACGTGGCCGGTGCGGTAGATGTATATGCACGGGTCGGAGACGCATTGTTGCCATCCATGGTCGACGAGCCATGCACGAAGTAGCATGTTGAACTCGCGGGGGGACTGCTTAAGGCCGTAGAGGCAGCGCTTGAGGTGACAAACCTTGGACGTGCCATCGGTGAAGCCGAGGGGCTGGTGGATGCACACATCCTCCTGGATGGGAGCGTAGAGAAACGCTGTGTCGATGTCAAGCTGGCAGAGTTCAAGGTCGCGGGCGGCTGGGATGGTTAGGAAGAGACGCAGGCTAGCCATGTGGATGACCGGGGAGAAGGTCTCCGTGTAGTCCAGTCCAGCGCGTTGATTGCACCCCTTGGCGACGAACCGCGCTTTGAAGCATGAGACGTCGCCGGTTGTATCCGACTTGACTTTGAAGATCCACATGATGTTAACGACCATGCGGCATGGGGGGAGGTCCACAAGGTCCCACGTGCCGTTGCTGATGAGGGAGGAATACTCTTGTTGCATAGCTGCTTGCCACTGGGGGGCTTGGGCGCTGTCCAGCGCTGCCCGGTAGGATTTTGGTTCCACACTCTCGGGCGGAGAGGAGGGCGACGGCAGTAGGAGACGTGCCGGCAGGTGTTTGGGGGGGACCCGTGACAAGGTCGGGGACGTGAGGGTGCTCAAATATGTCCTCGTGAGCTTTGCCTTGTTCATGATCACAGCACGCCGTCACGAGGGTCGGGGGGTAGTCGGACAGGTGGGCAACCATATTGCCGTATCGAATGGGGTGTGAGCGGAGCCGAGCATGGCGAGGGGCTGCCGGGGGGGGTAGGGGTGTGGGTAATGTGAGGTCAATGGGGTGGGATAGGGGTGAGTCTGCGGGTACGTCTTCCGAAGAGTCGGTGATGACCGAGTCGACGAAGGGTTGTGTGTCGAAGCATGGGGTGTCTTCATGAAAGACAACATGAACGGAAGTGGTGATGCGACGCGTTGCCCGATTGTAGACACGATACCCAGGTGCGTCAGGGGGATAGCTCACCATGACGCCGCGAAATGCTTTTTCACTGAGTTTCCGACGTTGTTGGTCGGGGACCTTGGCGAAAACGGCGCAGCCGAAGACGCGGAACTTGGAGGCGTCGGGCACCGACGACGTAAGGAGTGTGAGGGGGACGCCCCCATTAGGTCCGACCGAGCGACTGTACGTGCGGTTGCGAAGGTACACAGCAGTGCTGACAGCGCACGACCACATGGAGTTGGGAACGGCCATGTTGTGGAGCATCGCCGATGCATTGTCCCGGATAGTGCGCCAAGGACGTTCGGCTTTGCCGAGCATGTGGTGAGCGTATGGAGCAGAGAACTGTACCCCGACGCCGAGGTGTGCGCACATCCGGCGAGTGACAGAAGCTTCAAACACAGAGTCGGAGTCAAACTTGAGGACCGGTGCGAACGCGCCCGTATGGGAGTGATGGCGGGCATGCAAGTGTTTGATGTCCAAGAGGGTGGTTTCCAACTTCGAACATGCGTCGTCTTTAGACTCAAGGAACCGCACCCACATGTAGTTGGTGTGGTGGTCGATGACGAGCAAGCAGTAGCGGAGGCCATGTGGAGAGGGGACATTGACCGGGCCCCAGAGATCAGCGGACAAGTTAAGGAGGGGGTGGGATGGCTTCGCGCAAGCGGCTGTGTTGCGTGGTGCAGCTGCGGGTTTGTGAAGTAAGCAAGAGTCGCAAGAAACTTTGTTTACAGTGCTAGATAACACAAGGCTAGTCGGGACACCGTGAGTATGCTGGGCCTGAAGGCTTTGCATGTTTAGGTGGCCAAACCGAAGGTGCCATAGGACGGGATCACACTTGGCAGTAAGGGCAACCTGAGGTGAGGGGTCAAGTGCCGCCGGTGCGGATGGGCTTGAAGGGAGGTCCGGCTGGTGGGGAAGGAGGTAGAGACCGTTTCCGGACGGTTCTAGCACACCCATGCCTGTGGGTACCAAAAGCAGACCAGTGTCAAAGTTGGAGGGGAAGACGAATTCACATCCGCTGTGAGTTTGCATCCAGCTGACACTAAGAAGTCTGCCGATACGCTGAGCGGAGCGAGATGATAGGTTAGGGGTGTAGAGTGCATACACAGTGCGGTGAATGAGCTGGCCAACGGCAAGTCGGACAGAAATCCGCACTGAGCCACTGCCCTTAACGTCAACGCCGACACCGACCACGCGAGAGGGAGCGGAGGGGGGCGTGAACTTCACGAAGTCATCTCGGAACGCGGTGAGGTTAATCGAGCAGGCGGAATCAACGACCCAAAACTGGGACATGTTACGACCCGGGGCGAGGGAAGAGGAGAATGCCACAGAGCTGAAGGGGACACTCACCTCGTCATCATCGTAGTCATCAGCGCAGTCCTCGAGGGTGGGTAGGCAGTCGGTGTCATCGGCGTGGGCGTCGTCGGCATGGACGTCGCTCAGCAGCGCAGCGTGAGCAGAGGTGGTGCCACAGGCGGCACCGTACTTCTGGACGGTCATCTTACGCTTGGCGAGACTCCACTTAAGCATATCGTCATCCGTGGCAGTGCAGGCGGACATGAGATGGTTGAGGCTGCCAGAGACGCCACACTTGTTGGGTCGATGGCCGCGAGGATTACGGTGTGGTTGGCCTCGACCGCTGTGCGAGCCGCGGCCCGCAGCGACGAACGCGGAGATGGGAGGGGGTGATGTGGCCGGAGCGGGTGTGTCCGGGGCAGGGTCGTCGTCCATGTTGTGCGCGAGGTGGAGAATGTTGGCCATCACTTCATCAGCCGACAGGAGGTAGTCTATGTCAAAGGCGTTGATGACGCATTGCTTCGCTTGACCGTGTGGGCCGCTGTTGGAAATGCCGCGCAGCATAAGGAGACCGAGGTTGCGGGGGTGGATGGCAGCGGAGCCATCAACCATTTGGCATGTGTCGTTGTAGTCGTCAAAGGTCTGGCGCATGTAGTGGACATAGTCACTGAGTGACTGACCCGGGCGCTATCTCACCATCAGGTTGTCCAGGAGGGACAAGGAGCGAGCAAAAGACCGACAGTCGAGGCGTTCACACATAATGTCCCACGCAGCAGCGGCGCAGTCAGGTCGGGCTGGAGAAACGCATTTCATCGCATGGTCAGCGCGCTGATTCGCGCTGGCTGCATGGAGAAGCAGCGTGTAGGCGTAGTGCTGTGCTGGTTCGTCTAGCCAAACGCCGGAGTCGCGGATGGCCAGCTGTGGAATGAGATATGCGGCCTTGATGGAGAGGAAATTAAGGAAGGTCCTCTTCCATTGCTTAAAGTCCGTGGTCGGGCCCATGACGGGGACCGACATCTTCATGGACCGGTTGAGGGCGTCCTTGTCGAAGCCTGGGGCTTCGTGTGCCGCCCGGCCGATGACTACCGGGTCAATGGTGGGGCGACGACTGCCACGGGTGGTGGGTTCGCCACGCTGGGTTGGGGGAGAATGCCGGCCATGGCAGGGAGGAGGTGGACCACCGGGAAAGGGAGAGCGGCCGGCCATGGTACGCGGCGGGCCGTACGGGTGCGGGTGGTCACGGTAGGGGGGGACGAGGTGAGAGGGCGCCTCCGGGATGTGAGGTCCGGGGTGGTGAAGGGCATATCCGGCGGGGGGGAAGGAAGGGGTGGTGGGATGTGATCAACCTGGAGGTCGTGACCCGAGGGGTCGTGGTGCGCATCGGCACGCAAAAGCGCGCGGGGCGCATCGGGACGGCGTTGTGCGACTGTGGGGTCGCCAACATGAGCTGCAGGGGTAGCAGCAGCGAAGGCCGTTTCTGCGTCCGTGGGGGCGTATCCAGGCAGGGGATGCACAAGCAGGGGGGGTGTGCTCGTCGTGGCTGTCCCGGACGGGTTCGAGCTGAGCATCGTGGCGGCGCTGAGCGACAAGGGGGTGCGGATTAGCACCCGAAGCAGCAACAACAACAGCCTCGGCCGACTGCGAGTCGAGGCGAGCGTTAATGCGCGCCATTTGCGCAAGGAGCAGCGCGAGAGCATCCGAGGGGGGGTCGAGAGTGCTCTGTTGAGAGCCTGGGTCAGGGGAGTCAGGAGGTGAAACAGGCGGAGAGTCGGCAGAGCGAGTTTTCGGCGCCATTTCGACAGAGGGCGAAAAAGAAAGAGCTGAATTAAAAACAGGCAGCGGTAAAAACCGCTAGCCGGACTCGTGCCTAACAGCGGTTTCAGAGAGACGGCCTGATGCCCGCCGACCCCTCGGCCGGTAGCCCCGGGGTGTCTCAAAGCACCTTCTCTGTATCCTCCACCCTGTGTGGGGCACAAATCGAGGCCAAGGCCAGGACAAGTGGAGCGCTGCGTTGGCGGCTCAGTCGCTAGTATAATATAAAAATAAAAAAGGTAAGCTACGGCTGGCGTGCAACCTGTGGATGCGTATTCACCCGATAGTGCGCCCCCCCGTTCTCCAGCTTGGACATGTGTGCATCATGTCCACACGCGACGAGTGCGTCGGTGTGGGTGGCTAGCTATCGCCGTCGAGTGGCTGATTTAAGAGGGGTGGTGGCGGGTTTTAAATTGCAGTTTATACTAGCGATACCGCCGACTATAGGTTGAAAGTACTAGGTGTCTAGAGAAACTTGCCTTCTGCGGGAGAGCTGTCGATCGCAGCTCGCCGAACCATGTTGTCGCGCGTGAGTGACGTGAGGCGGGGGCCCATAACTTATTGAGCCATGCAAACACAGTTAGTGTGGAAGATAACTTACGCAAACGTAGTTACAGTCACAGTCCCGCAAACGGAACAGTTACGGCGACAACCTGCCTACATGCGTGGTGTCGGGACAACAAAAGTGTGAGAGCTGTAGCCTAGCGACAACTCTGTACCGAGTCAAACAGTTTATCGGTATGTCCGATCTTAACATGTACTAATCATATCTAGAGTAGCTTACAGTAGCTATCTGCAACTAATACGTATACGGTATTACTAACAACACAACCACCTCCTCACTCGTCTAGGCTCCCGCTCCGAAATCCACTCACCCACACAAGCCACCACCACCCGCAACAGATGGGCCACTAGAGAGGACCTCCTCACATCCCTCTGCCACACATTCCACATCCAGACAGAACTATACTCCGACCCCCTCAACAAATCACTCCAATCTCACACCTACCACTCACTTTACCCCGAAGACATAGTCTTCTTCTCAAGCGACAGCAATGCCCCACACACATGGCACGGCACCAACATAGCCAACCCATAATACGACCACAAATGCATGCTCCGCGCCATGGAACATAAAATCACCAGCGCACACCTCACGACCTCTCACACACCCAGCGCAACCATCCTCATACTCCCCCGATGGGAACACACACCATACCGCCACTCCAAATACATCAACTCCCCATATTAACACCACCTCTACACCCCACCCAATGACGCAAACACCTTTCTACCCCCCGACCAACACACAGGCCACCCCACCCCTACCCCATTCGGCACACGCTAGATGGTCGACATCTACCTCGTCGCCAACCCCCTTTCCCTCTCCACTCTACCCTCACACACAGCCATGGCCGCACTCCACAACACACTCGAGTCTATCTACAACACACACCTTCCCAACCCCACCATCACCATCCCACCTCCACACCTTACCGACACCTACTCACCACACTCAGCATGCATCTACCACCTCCCCCCCAACCCCACTCACCCCCTTACCTACCCCCTCCATGAACGCATGCAACTAACATAATCCCCCACCAAAGGAATTCTTGCTTGGAACTTTCTGTGGTAAGCCAAAATGCCGGAAAACAGCGCGGTGCATAACTTTCGCTAATTGCTCCGTTGTAATCGTTTTCGTAATTGGCTCAATAATCGTTTCGTAAGCATACAGACAAATACCACCACAACGGCACAACATCATACCCATCGCACTCAAGAAGGTCCGTAATCCGGTCAAGTGATACGTGTTCGAAGGGCCTTGTCGGTACCTCGTGCGATTGAAGGAGTCCATAGGGCTTGTGTTGCGCTGCCTTGTTACGTTGGCATGTAACACAGCTGCGTACATAACATTGTTGTACTCTCAGCTTCATGTTAGGCCACCAAAACGTTCGGGTCACTGCTGCCAATAGTCAAAGAATACCGGGATGTCCCGCGGTCGGTGCGTCGTGTAGTTCGTACAGTACTCTTGATCGCAATGTAGAGACGTTCGGCACATACAATCTTGTCCCGTAGGCGTACAAGAGTCCATTTGATTGACGTACCAGCCAGGTAGGCAGAGATTTCCGGGTAAGTTGGTATTTATCCGAGTCATAAGCGTTTTCGATTTCCGCATGAAGTCCAGAGTCAGGATGTAACCGGGATTCCAAGGAAAAAATCCTGCGCGTGTAGCTCACATTCTACTTCGTCGTTGGTCCAATCGCGTAATAGTTGCAACTTTTGTAATGAATCCTTCAGGTCAGGTCGGCGAGACAGAGCGCTTGCATGGTTGACTGTTCCCTTCTCGTACACGATGTCCATATGTCGCTGATAAGGCGCTAAAACTTGAAGCCATCACACATGTCGAGTAGACAAATCGCGCTGCCGAAAGAAGTGTCGCAACGTGTCGTGGTCCGTAATTACCGTAAATACCGCCGCGCCATCTAAGTAGCAACGGAATTTCAGTAGAGCGTCGCGAATTGCTAGTAGCTCGTGTTCGTGGACAGGATAGTGTACCTCATGCTTGTTCATCTTTCGAGCATGGTACGCAACATGTTGTAGTCCAATATATTGGTATTGTAACAAGACAGCTCCTACTGCAAATCCAAAAGCGTCCGTGTACAAAGTGTACCTTGCATTAGGAGAAGTGTAAGGAATTACCAGGACTAGTGCACGTACCATCGCGTCTTTAATTTGCTCAAATGCTGACTGAGCTTGAGGGGTCCAGCGAAATTCCGATGTCTTCTTGGTCATAGCCGTTAATAGGGTTGCTAGGGTTGCGAATTGGTTGATAAATCTCCGGTAATATCCAGCAAGTCCCAGAAATCCACGTACTTCCGTCACAGATTTCGGCCGGGGCCAATTTTGAATTGCCTCCACTTTGTCGGGGTCCATTCGGATCAGTCCAGCTTCCACCACATGTCCCAGGAAGTTGACGCTCGATCGTCCGAAGTAACACTTGGAGAGTTTGATATGCAATTGGTGTCGCTGCAGCTCTCGTAACACGAGTCGAATATGCTCGAGGTGTTCATCGGCCGCCTTAATGTAGATCATCACGTCGTCCAGATATACCAAACAAAACTTACCAAGATACGGGGCCAAAACTCGATTCATCATCGCTTGGAATCCAGCTAGGGCGTTACATAGTCCAAAGGGTAGAACGCAGTACTCGAACAATCCGTAATGAGTTCGGAATTTTGTCTTATGTATGTCGCGCTCCTTAACTCGAACTGGGTGATAGCCCTTATACAGGTCCAGCGTTCTGAAATAATGAGCCCCATATAGCGAGTCGAGTAATTCATCAATCCGTGGTAACGGTGTACGGTCTTTCCTCGTAAGGTCGTTGAGTTTTCGATAGTCTACGCACATACGCATGGTACCATCCTTCTTGCGTACAAATAAAATCGGGGCACCGTACGGAGATTTAGACGGACGAATCCAACCTTTTGCGAGTAAGTCTTGCAACTGTACATGAACCTCTCGGAGCTCTGCTGGTGACATAGAGTACGTTCGCTCCTTAGAGGGTTCATCGCACTCCAAGTTAATCTCGAAGTCGCACTCGCGCGTTGGTGGTAGACCGTCAGGCTCCTTAATGATGTCTGTAAACTCGTTCGGGGAATCTCGTAACGAAGTCGTCCACTCGGGTTGTTGATCGGTATTGATGCCGTCGAACGCGTCTTGTACTTCTCGTAGTCCAATCACGAAGAGGTCTGCTGGTTGTTGCCTAAGTAGCTTTGCCATCGCATCCGCCTCCAAGTGATGTACTGTCATAGGTACGGTGTAATCGTTGCCAGACACCATAGCTTCGCCAGTTTTACTGTCGCGAATCGCTTTAGTAGACCAATCTATATCTGGGTTGACGGCTTGTAACCAAGGTTGATCGAGGATGATGTCGAATTTATCCAGTTTTGTCATAATTGCGTCCAAACGTATGTCATGGGTTCCTACTGTAAGCACTTCATTCGGAAGTCGCTGGCGAGTCATACTTGTACTACCATCTGCCAATTTTATCCGGTATTTTTCTCGAGAGACCGTCGGAATGTGATGTTCCCGTACCCACTCAGCCTTGCAGAAATTTTCCGAAGCGCCAGAGTCAACCAAAATACGGCATCGATGTCCGCGTAAGGTGCCTTCCAACACAAACAGACTCGTTCCATACTGGGTTATGGATACGTGCAGCGTCGCAAGAACATTGTCCTCTAGTCCGACGTTCTTGTTCATCTACCCGTCGATCGGTTTTCCAAAAGTCTCATGACTAAGAGGGAAATGCTGATCTTCACGAACTAGATAACCCGTACGCCGTGCCGAAATTAATTCCTTCCAAGTAGCCCATAATACTGCCCGAGAAGTTGACGTAGCGTTCGGTATCGATCCGGGTCGAACGCGAGCGATATACAAGTAGCGCTTATTCTGTCCGGAAGACTCCATTCCTAAAAGGCGTAAATTTGTTTCGCTCACCTTAAATCCATTTGTCTCCGTAAGAGCTCGCACTGCTGTGCATTCCGGGGTTGCGTCTTCAATCTCATGTTTGCCACCAAGAAACCAGACCATGCCAGTATCCCCTTCCGCTAGTAACGCTCGTCGGCCATCGGTAACAAGAGTCGCCGAGTGAGTCCAGGAGGTCTTCGGGGGGATCTGTAGGTTTTAGGGCAGAAATCGAACTCGATCAGTGTCGTCGACGTAAACTTGCGTCGTCCATCGTGTCGGTCCAACATCTTGCCTTCTTCCATCTATTCCATCATTCGTAGGGTAGGTAAACACATGTTCCGTCGCCGCCCGCTCGTCGACAAGTCGGAAATTTCGCAGCAGCTTGAACCATGGTTTTGCCCTCCATTTTGGAACCACTATAACCGGTCTCAGGTGGGGATGGAGCAGTTTACTCCGCAGATAAAAGCCCATTTTTTTTTCTAATTCGTTAAATGGCGCATTTAGCCAAATTCTCCGGTACTTTTGTAAACCTCTCTCGTGAAGTGGGCGCGCCGGACAGCAAAAATCCTCCGCCACTTGAGAATTAAGGCCGTCATTATCGCTAGCTCCATCTAAGTCGAAAGGTCCGTAAGTCTGAGAGTAGTTTAGGAAATACTCCCTATTCATCATCCAGTCGCTAAAGTCCGCCTTGCTCCTAAAGACTGGCCTCAATGTCGTTTGAGGTAACGGGTTTCTAACTTCTTCTGTCTTGGTATCGTCATGAGTCGCTATAGGAGACGAAACCTCATCATGCAGCTTGCCGCGAGCTGCCGACTCACTTTCCCGGCCGGGATTTCCTCGTTCTTTCGTTCTTCTTGTTCGTTTTGTCTCGGCAATCGATAGGTATGTGTCCCTTTTTGTGGAAAATGAAGCACTTGCCCTCCTTCGTAAATCTGTCTACCACCTCTTGAGTGAGGCGTCGAATCTCGTACAGCTCCCGCGGCTTCTCATCGATCGCGCCATTCAAATCTTCCTCCGACTCACTGTCGAACTCCTCCGCTGCCTCCAAAAAGTCGCTATATTCTTCGATGGCGTTCAGCCGGCCTGTCGAGCGTTGGGTTGTCTCAATCTTGGTCTCCGCAGCCTCCGCTCGCAGGGCCGCTTGAATCGCCTCGCGTAGGGTCTTAGGGTTTTCAGGGCAACCTCCTTATGAATCGAGGGTCTTAGACCGCGCTGGAAATCATGTTCGTTATTTTCTTCATGACGGTGTGGAAGCTCCAATAATTGTTCTCGAAAATAGTTCGCATACTTCACGACCGTCGTTTTCTGTCGCGCCTTGTCCAAATTCAATCTCGCTTGTACCGCCGGTGTTCTTCCGCAGAATTCCTGAATTTAGGATTTCTCCATCTCAGAAACTCCGGAAAATCCTCCACCGACTTCATTTCAGTCTGCGCAACTTGGGAGTACCACCACTTCGATAGTGGGCCTTCTAGAAAGCAAGATACCCAGTACACTCCTCTCAGTTCTTCAGGTATAACGTTGTGATACCGTAGATACCCTCGTGCATGTCGGAACCAATTTCTCAGCTCATCGATGTTAGTCGTAGCGATGCTCTTGATCTTGGCTGATGGTTTGACATCGTTCGGCATCATGCTCGGCATCTCTCGCGTCCTCTCCGAGTTCAACTGTTCTCCTCGAAGAAAATGCCCCGTCTCTCGGCTTCAATTCACTCGTCCTTCAAAATGTTTGAAACCGTTGTCGACGTGGTCACGCAGTTGAGATAGCTCAATCGAAAAAGTGTCAACTCGGTTACTTAGACGTTGTAGCATCTCGGTGACGTGTACCGAAATAGGCTCCATCGTGGGACTCGATCCTTCTCGCACCGCTGGTCTTCCACCATCTGTCGACGGCGGCTGTGTCGGCCCAAAAGGCGCCCCCTCTGGTCGACCATCGACTTCCTCTGGTAGTCTCTCTCTTGCCCGGTTAGACATCTTCGTCTCGTATAGCTGTTTTGAGGCTCCGAAACCACGTGTGAGGTGCTACTTTGGTTAGGCTAAGTTGGCAACCTTAGACTAATAGTAGAACCTAATCTCTGGATCTAATTATATAGCGTAGAGATAATTAGTAAGATTATCTTAGGAACAGGGTTTCTTACTATCTGGGTGTGCCGTAATTCTGGTCTGTACCGGTCTAGGTCTCTCCCCTCGGCCAGTAAGTCCCCGTCTTAAATATCCACGCCTCAAGTGTTCTAGAAACAGCCTTAGGAACATGTAGCTTGTGTTGTCCGCTAACTAAACCAAACTACTACTAGCGATACAGATTATCTGAGATTATCTGCACCGTTTATCTAACCTTATCGCTCAAGCTCTTGGAACTATCTAGAGACGAACTAACTTCAAGAGATACTGCTAGTAACTCTGTACTATCCGCGGGGAAAATACGGCGATACAATGGTACTGCCGTGATGACAATAAAAGAGTTATTGAATATCGCTAAGATACATGTACTATTTTGAGGAAATAAATAATGTTAGATACTAGCACTAAGCTAGATGGGCTAGGATATGACAACTATTGTCAATGGTGTCAACATGTGGTCCTGATGTGTGCTGTTTTGGTGCCATCGCGAACGGCGGCATCAGTAGGTAGCGACATGCAATGGTAAGAACCACTAGCCGCACTCGTGCCTAACAGTAGATCTAGATAAACGGCATGTTGCCCGACGGCCCCTCGGCCTAATGCCCCGGGGCGTCTCAAAGTACCTTTTTTGTGTCCTCCACCATGTGTGGGGCACGAGTAGCAGCCACGACAAAAGCAGGTGGAGTGTCGCGCTGATTGTTGGCTCGCTAGAAATAGGTAGAATAATATACTATTTTGAGCTAGGGATGTCGTGCACCCTATGTATGCGTATTCACCCACCAGTGCGCCCCCCCCTTCTTCAGCTTGGACATGTATGCACCATGTCCACACGCAACGAGTGCGTCGGTGTTGGTGGCTGTTGGTCGTCCTCGGGCAGCTGAATTAGGTGGGGTGGGTGGTGGGTTTTAAAGCGTTGTTTGTATTGGTAATACCGCCGACTACAAAGTGAAAGTACTATGTTTCTATGTAAACTTGCCTTCTGCGGGAGAGTTGTCGATCGCAGCTCGCCGAACAAAGTTGTCGCGCGTGAATGATTTGAGGCGGGGCCCATAACCTTTTGAACCGTGCGGACACGATGTGTATGGAAGGTAACTAACGCATACGTAGTTACAGTCACAGTCACGCAAATAGGACAGTCACATGACAACAAGCCCGAGGCGTGGTGTCGGGACAACAAAAGTGAGAGAACTGCAGCCTAGCGATAGCAATGTACCAAATCAAACAGGTCATCGGCATGTCTTTTCTAGACATGTACAAATTATATCTAATATTCCTACAGCCGGACACATTCGACTAATTTTAGTCGGTTGTGCACCTTCTGTAGATAACGCTAGTACTTACCCTATATTTAAGTTTTTTTGGCAATGCCGCTAATATGTTACTCCCAACACTCCAAACTATCTCTAGACTGAGTATCATGCCCAGACACGGTCAAACAAGCGGACTTTTTTTAACCTCATTTTGACCCTCCTGATGGAAAAATGACCGCTCGAAAAGGTAAAATATGAAATTCCTAGTTGTTCTACTTTAAACGATTAGTATGAATACATAAACTGTTGCGAGACATGGTTTTGTGTGGTAATCAAGTTGCAACACAGCGGTGCTGGTCAAGTAGCATCGTGATATTACGGCTGTGACTCAGCACAATAAGATGATAAGCCAATCAACAATGGAGAGGATTAGGTTGCTGATGGTGGCAAATTGCTGAGCGTTAGATGTCATCTAAAGGCTCATAATATATGTTGGCGTGTGCTCACCACAAGGTGTGTGCGTGTCATGTGATAGGCAAGTGCTAGGCACTTGCTGAGGGTGAGATGACATGCAGTGTCACTCACCGAGTGTAAGCATTCATTATCGCCCCCTCAACTTTGACATGTGATGGGCCCTCTAACTGCTAGTTGTTGGAGTCATTTGTCTTGACCGGAACCTAGAGCTTGCTTCTCGAAAAGTGGTAGACCTTTGTGGTGTCGCACGATACGTGAGGTGCGGATGGCTCACAAAGTGGCTAGCTCTTGCTTGTGTTGTAGCTTTACTTCGATACCCGGCTCGTAGCGACTTGTTTGTGTCGCTTGGAGCCGGCTTGAAACCCCGAACGCCGACTCGTGTGACGTGAAGATCGGCTTGCTTACCTTTGTTATAGCTTGGCGCTTTCTGGAATTTTATTCACTTCCGGAGCTTGTCACCGGCCACTTTCCCTGTGTCGTGAAAGCCTATAGTGGTCCGGCTGAATTTTTGGAAAGACATCTTACCACAAGTGTACTAGCACTCATGTACGACGTCACTTGACCGACCTTCTGAGACTCGTTTCTGATTGCCTTGGCTGTATAGACTCCGGGAGTACAACTGCGTCTTCGGTCAGTCCTTTGTCGTCTCCTTTTCTGAGCCGTGTGGCCCGCCTTTTCACCGGTACTTGGTGCTTTTCTTGTTGGCATTTTTCCTGATTTTCTGAAGCTCTTGCGAGCGCATCGACGTACCTGCTATGGACTCCGTGAAACTATCCAAGTTCAGTGGGGAGAGACGAGATTTTGACGTGTGGAAGAAACGTTTCCGTGCATTTGGCATGATGCAAAAGTGGGCTCCGGCTTTGTCGTCGGATGGTGCCGCTTCCTCTCAACAACAAGTCGACATGTACTCCACATTGATTCTTGCGCTGCCGGAGGACGACCTTTCCATTATCGAGAATGTTAGCAAGGATGACAAGACCTGCGGCCACACTGCATGGACTGCGTTAGTCAATCATTATGAGGACAATGGTATTTACCGGTGTACGGAACGATTGCAGGACTTGGAGACGCCGCAAGCGGACGGCGAGAGCGGCATTCAATACCTGAACCGGTTAGTTCGACTGCAACGACAGCTTGCCCGAGTTGGGGACGTCGTCCACGACCGGCGTATCATCATGTACTTGGTGAAGGGCATGCGCAGCGAATACCACTCTATCACCGACACGTGGGACGTACATGACCTCAGCATGGATACCGTCAAGCATGATCTTCGTCAAAAGGGCATGCGCATCGAGAGTCGTGCGCAATCACATACAACGGAGCCCCCAACGCCTACGGCTTTTGCAGCGTCTCATGATGACTCAACGACTGAGCTTTTGAAGCGGCAAGTCTCCGAGCTCCAAGACCAACTGAAATCTCTTCAAGGAGCTGCGACTACTCGTCGTACCTCATATGGCAGAGGCGCAGCGAGAATTTTTCGTGGTGTTTGCTATGGCTGTGGTAAGAAGTGCCATCGCAGGTCCGCATCATTGTGAAGGCTGAAGATGGAGAGGAGATTCCTGCCACGCTCAAGAATGTGCTCCACGTTCCTAAGCTATCCCGTCGTGCGTCGTGGTCTTACCAGCGGCTTTTCAGCCTCACCCAAGCTCGGCGACAAGGTCATTCTGTGGTGTTAGCTGATCCCGTGGACCACCTTCGTCTTCATGCCGGTCATGGTGGTGGCGTGGTGGTTCCGTTGGAGCGCGCACATTTGTTGGTGTGGTTGCCGGCGCGGGTTGCTTCGTCGAATCATACCGCTTCGGTCGCCACTGCGCCATTGGAAAAACGGTTGTAGCATTCCCGACTTGGTCACCTTGGCGAGTCGCAATTGAACGGGCTCTTGGCCACTCAGGTGGGGGGTGTGGCGTTTTCTGCGTCGGAGAAGTTGGGCTTATGTGAGACGTGTGCTGCGTGTAAGTCGCACGTCCGCCGTATCTCTCGTGAGCCGGCTGACTGGAACGTTGGTGTCTTTGAGGTCCTCGGCTTAGAATTCTGCGGTCCTATGAGTATTCCATCCTAGGGAGGACGGCGGTACAACTTGTGTGCGGTTGATTTCCGCAGCCGTTTCATGCTGCATGTTGCGGTCCGCTCCAAGGGTGAGGCTCCCGCCTCGTTCTGTCGCATGTTGACTACCATCCGTTCTCTTGGGCACACGCGTCGTCGTCTTCGGGTGGACAATGACACGGTGTTCTTAGGTGCTGCCTTCCGAAACCTCTTGGATGAGTTCAACATCGCTGTGGAGATCACTGCCCCTTACGCGCATTGGCAACATGACCGGATTGAGCGGCAGTGGGGGACATTGGTCCCAATGGCGCAGTCAATGATCCGGCAAGCCGCGCTGCCTAAATCGTATAGGGCTCTAGCGATGGCCGCTGCGGTGCATGTCCGCAATCGTGCGCATAGTAGCGGAGCCGGCGGTGTACCTTTCACCTTGGCGACCGGTAGACGGGCTGATTTGAGCTCCATGCGGGTCTTCGGCTGTCCGGCCTATGTCCACGTTGACGAGTCTTAACGCCGAAAACTTGACGATCGCGCGTGGAAGGGTGTCTTTGTGGGCTATGCTTCCGAATCACCTGCGTGGTTGGTGTACAATCCTGCTACTCGTCGGGTGGTGAGCAGCCGTAACGTGGTGATCGATGAGGCTGCAGTCCTCTCCATGGGGGAGAGCAATGCGGAGCAACGCACTGATGATGAAGAGGACATCATCCCGCGCACCATGTGTAGCGAAGAACGGGATACACCTTCGGGGGAGTCGCCGATACGGGAGTCGCGGCAGCATTCCGGGTCGACGGAAGATGAACGGGACATGCATTCGGGGGAGACTCCACGTCCAAAGTATAATATTCGATCCACTGCCTCACCACAGCAATGCGTACCCAGTCCAATGTATAATCTCCGTTCAGGTGGCGCTTCGGGAGATGGATGGACTACGGGAAGTACCGCGGCTAT
The DNA here is from genome assembly GCA_026401115.1 of Tetraselmis chui. Lineage (NCBI taxonomy): Eukaryota > Viridiplantae > Chlorophyta > Chlorodendrophyceae > Chlorodendrales > Chlorodendraceae > Tetraselmis > Tetraselmis chui. Next base: position 171,933 of record JAPMLY010000624.1, read on the forward strand.
TAAGTCATCCAGCAGCCCGACTGTTCAAGAGCCGGTGTCATACAAACAAGCGCTGAGGAGTCCCCTGTCGGGGGAGTGGGAGGCAGCTATCAAGAGCGAGTACGACTCACTTGTATCTCGGATATACATTGGTCCCTTGTCCTGCCGGTCGCAAACTCGTAGATTCCAAGTGGGTGTTCAAGCTGAAGCGCGATGCCAATGGACAGATAACTAGGTATAAAGCAAGACTTGTGGCTCGCGGGTTTACTCAGGAGAAGGGTGGGGACTACCACGAGACCTTCGCTCCCACAGTGACGGTGATTTCTATTCGAACGTTGCTCACGCTTGGTGCTTATAATGATTGGGAGGTGGAGCAGCTTGATGTGGTGACGGCATTCTTGGAGGCCGATATCGAGGAGGAAATCTACATGACGCAGCCGGAAGGATTCCGTCACTTCGACATCAATGGAGTGGAGCGAGTGTGCTTGTTGAAGAAATCATTGTATGGCCTCAAGCAAGCTCCTAGAAACTGGAATAAGACCATCACAACATGGCTAGAGTAGTATGCCTTTAGCCAATCCAAGGTGGATCCCGGCAATTACGTCTTCATCAAGGAGGGTGAGCTTTATGTCTTGGCGTTGTAAGTGGACGACATCATCATCGTCGGACCAGCCGGTAGCTTCATCGTTGGGTTCAAGTCGGCTTTCGGCGAAAGGTTCAACGTGCAAGACCTCGGTCAAGTGTCTTGGTTGCTTGGCATGAGAATCGAGCGTGATCGTGGCAACCGCACCATCAGGATTGGACAATCGCAATACGTCTTAGATATGTTGGAGCGCTTCAACATGATGGACTGCAAGCCTGTGGGCTCACCTATGGCGGTCGATGCTTTGAGCAATTGTGTGGAGGCGTCGACATCGAGGTTGCCTCCCGGTATAGTGCCGTACCAAAGCTTGATTGGCAGCTTGTTGTACGCTTCCGTAAGCACACGGCCCGACATCACCATGGCGGTTAGCCACCTTTGTAGGTACATGTCCGACCCCTCTCAGTCACATTTTTGAGCAAGCCAAGAGGGTGCTTCGCTACCTCAAGGGGACCGCAGAGTAGGTGTTGATGTACGGTGGCGCACCCTCATCAAAGGTGGTAGGATGGTCAGATTCTGACTACGCGAGTGATATTGGCGAGCGCCGCTCTCGCACGGGGTATGTGTTCATGCTCAACGGTGCAGCGGTGAGCTGGAAAAGTCAGCGGCAACAAACTGTGGCGTTGTCGACAGCGGAGGCAGAGTATATGGCGCTGACTGCGGCCACTCAGGAGACGATGTTTTTGAAGCAATTACTCCACGAGTTTCACCAAGACTCCGGGTCTCCCATCACAATTCACGAGGACATTCATAGTTGTATTGCACTCAGCAAGAATAGCATGACGACCGGACGCAGCAAGCATATGGACGTGAGGTACCACTTCTGTCGGGAGAAGGTGCCAAGGTGGAGAGCGGAGACATCGAGGTGCAATATTGTGCGACGGAGAACATGCTTGCTGATGTGCTTACCAAGCCATTAGTGAGTGCAAGGCATGACAAGTTGTGCAATGCCATCATGAGATTGCCTGCGTAGCAAGGGGGAGTGTTGCGAGACATGGTTTTGTGCGGTAATCAAGTTGCTACACAGCGGTGTTGGTAAAGTAGCATCGTGATAGTACGGCTGTGACTCAGCACAATAAGATGATAAGCCAATCAACAATAGAGAGGATTTGGCTGCTGATGGTGGCAAATTGCTGAGCGTTAGATATCATCTAAAGGCTCAGAATATATGTTGGCGTGTGCTCACCACAAGGTGAGTGCGTGTCATGTGATAGGCAAGTGCTAGGCACTTGCTGAGGGTGAGATGACATGTGTCACTCACCGAGTGTAAGCATTCCTTATCGCCCCCTCAACTTTGATAAAACAATGTACTAACGCACTCCCCCGACCTCAACAGTGGGTTAAGTATGCATCTTGAGCGTATTCAGACTTTTGGGACAAATGTTGCATGTCTACTACTAGGAAAGCACAACCGACTAAAATTAGTTGATTGTGCTAAATAGGGGATTTTTACCCGTACTATTGACACTTGCATGAGGATACTCATACTATACTCCCTCAATCGCCATCGGAATGCTCACCAATTGTTATGAAACTTATGACATCATGCCTAGGACACACAAGCAATCGTTTGGATTGTTTACTCCACTTCATGGCGCCGTGCTTTGCGCTTTGCCTCCCTCTCGACCGCAGCGACACTGCGCCTGATGTTTGGTGGTTCACCCGCAATGTGCCGAGCCATGCATAAAGGGCGCAATAGGGCGTTGCAATTGGTGATACGCTTGAGAGCGCATCTGCTACAAGCGCAGAACACTTGGCTCCTCCTGCCGCAGTACGAGCATGCGCGCTGAATGATGTGTCCCTTCTCCGAGATACCAAACATGACGGGGACAGGATGCCTACGTGCACACTCCGTTGCTGTCTGCTGCATGGTAAACAATCCGCTGCCCTCTCCTTAAGCGTCCGGCTGGTGCAACATTGCATAGCATAGCTGCCCCCTTAAGCGCTCAAACGTTATAGAAGTAGTGCCTGACTTGAAGCGCTTGTAGGCACGGAAAGCATTCACCTCGGAAATGCCAAATGCCATCTGAAAGTCGCGCACCCACCAACGCATTGTCTTCCACGTGTCCTCAAATGACGTGCCACCCTGGCGCACGGCATTATGGGTATCGGTGATGTTGAACAATAAGCGGTAGGTAGCGTAGATGTCCATCTGCGCATGCTCGCCGGTCCTCACATCAAAGTACCCATCTGACTTCACAACCTTAAACCTGCGAAAGATGGTCTCCCCCATACCGATAGTGCCTGCCGTGCCGATCAGTGTCATCGGTTGTTTGTCCTTATCTCCAGCTGCTAGGACGATGTTGATCTCACCACTGCTAGAGGTGTATGTCGTTTTCAGCTTGACTGTATCCCCCCTGTTTTGCAGCTTTGAATCGATGAATTCCTTTTGGTAACCAGTGGTATGGCCCTTCACGTTCCCGATTCCAAACAACCCATGTTCTGCCAACGCTACCAACATGTTCCAGCTTGCGAACCCTGCATCCATCACCACGCAACGCCCCGTGCGCATCTAACTCTCCACGCAGCGCAATACCTTAGCTGGGGCCTTGCCCCACTCCTTGACATACTTTTTGTCCTTCATGCGCTCCTTCCCTTCGTATATTTCAATGAAGATTATGCAGCCGCTGTCGCAGTCCGCCGCTGTATACGACTCTCTACCAGTGGGGGTAGGCTTACGGTGCACTACCATCCACCCCGGCATCCCCATGCCCACCCACATACCCATGCTCTCATCTACCAATATGTACTCCCCGGGGATCAGCATGTCCTTCATTATCTTATTCCACTCGTCCATAAACTTGCGGATGGGGTTGAACACGCCGTTCATGTTATCGTAGGTGGGCAAGCAAAAGGCGCGCTGCAACTCTTAAGAGCGATTGGCAGTGAAGCCATACTTCCCGAGCTCATGCGCCACAGTCAACTCCCCGGCACGCAAGTGAGCCAGCTCCGCGGCAGTGAGCCAATAGTCATGTACATGTCCTGCCTTTGGGTGCAGGTTCATGTACGTTTGCACGCGCGAAACATCCCGTCACATCGTAGAAATATTTTCTGAGTCGCAACAAACAACCGACTGCACAAGTGAGCCACAGAAAAACATGCTTCCCACCTTGTAGCCCATGAAGCGCCAGAAGTCCCCGTTGGTCACCTCAAAAGACTGACTGAAGCCTGCCTTGGTGCGGCCCAAACACGTCATGGCCTCAGCAATGTCCTTCACCAAGGAGCTCGGGAACATGCCTTTGAAGAAGTCGAACGGCGTCTTATCTGTGTGGATATGAAGCTTGAAGACAGCCTTGCCCTTGTAGGCGGTCGCGAGAAAGGGGTCTTGCAGGCGGCCGGTGTTTTTTTTCCACTCAAGCAATGTAGTGACGGGTAATTGTTGTGTCCGACCCTTTAGCGCACTATCTCCGGCTCCACCGCGACCGCGCCTCCTCCCCCGTCCGCAGGGTCCACGCCCACCACCTCGTCCGCGCCCGCCCCCGCGACCTGTCCCACGGCCATAGGCAGGCTCGGGGCTACTTGGGTCTACCGTTTCCTCGGTGTTGTCCTCGCTAGACTCGCCTTCGACGAGGTCCTCCTCATCCGCTTCGGCGGTTTGCTGCTCATCCTGCTCCCCACCTTGGCCGGCGCCTCTACCACCTCTGCCGCGCCCACGGCCTCGACGCCGCCCACCACGCCCTTGTGCATGACCTTGCTGCCTACGACGTTGCAAGTCGCATTGGGATAAGTCGCCTAGGGCCATATCGGAAGCGCCGGAGTCGCTGATATCCGCGTCCCCCGATGCGTGTTCTGAAGCCGTTGTGTCAAGAAAACTGTCCAGCACAGCCCCGCCGGAAACTGGTATCTCCGACTCGCGAACAACATGAATTCCACCATCGACTTCCAAACCCAACTCGTGTTCCATAGGAGCCTCTTCTTGCGCGTGATTGGGACATGAGCTGGCCTCGTGGCGCAGCTCTACTAGTGGGAGTGTGCGGGTGTCGTCATCGTCAGGGAAATGTACGACCCAAGAATCACCCACTTCATGTGTGCGCACTGTACCGCGCACCCGCGCGGTGCGCCAAAGGGCGCCAAACTGTTCCCGTGACCACCTAGGGGCCCCCTCTTCATCGAAGTATGTGGCTCGGACTGAGACAGCGCAGCCCGAGGATAGGGTTGGGCTAGACATGAAGCCTCCTTGAAAGAGATGCGGCAGAAACGGTTTGTACAATCAGCTTGTGATTCTGCACGGATCACCTACATTCAACAAGCCGCCGTTGTCTCATGGGTCGATAATTTCGAGAACGGCAAATTTTGCTGAAATACATTTTCTGTAAGGTAATCTCATGTGCGTGGTCGTAATCAAACGCACATCAAAAGTGGGAGAAAAATAGCAAAAGCACAACCGACTAATTTTAGTCGGTTGTGCCACAAACGACTAAAATTAGTCGGTTCTGGCTGTAGAGAATATGCAACTAATAGCTTGAAGGTATTACTTATAACAGGTAGGATACGTTTTTTTATAGCACGCACCTTTTTGCGGCCGTGGCGTCTTTCCAAGGCGCACAACTTTGCCCTAGAGGGGCCTTGTCAGTCCCCTAGGCCATATCGAGTAAGCTACTTTTGAGAGGGTGGTCGGAGGACACGCGGGGGGCCTATGCAAGCCGATTTCAAACGAAGTGACGTCGCGCTCCCGCCCAAAATGGTGAGCAAAAAAGCGACAAATCCGGCAATTTTACGTGAACAGACCGCTCCAACCTTGCCGTGAGCCTATTTTTGCATTGATTTTGGCCGTAGAAACATAGCTACGACCGGTTAGGCTCGTCTTTTGGACGACGCGGTCAGTTTCGGCGGGGACGTTGTTACGCACGATGCCGACGGTGTCGACACAATGTAGTACTCGACTCGCAAAGCATGGCAGCTAGAAACCGACAACAAGTGGAACCAAAATAAAGAAAAATATATCCACCCATTTAAGGTCGAACCCTAAGGATTCAATCTATCGCTAGACTTGCCTTGTCTACACATATCTATCACCATATTGCCCACGAACTACATGCCCTAGATAAGTTCATGTATGACGCCGACGAGGTGGGCACCAACATCGTGTGTCAATCTCGGTTAAGCTTTCTACATTCCCAATTGCACGCCATAGATGAGTTGCATTTGTGCATGTGACATGTGGAGCATTGTTGTCTTTACAATGGAGTGGGCAGAGTGCAAGGACTTCTTACGTGACAATAGTAAATGTAATGGTGAAGTCTTTGTCCAACGAGAGCCTAGCTATTTTCACGCAAGGCGCATGAGCATTGCTGATGCATGGGTGGGGGAGGGAGCAGTGCAGCTCGGAGTTGTTCTATGACGGCAAAAATTTCACAAAGGCTATTCAAGTAGGGTGCGCTAGCCATGCTCGTTAAAAGACGTTTCAATACGGCTGCACACTCACGTAAATAAAAGCAACGGTAACTGCAGAACCTCTATATGTTGCCGCACTAGCGGTGGATACCAGAACTTTCAAGTTGCATAGAACATTTTCATAAAGGAAATGTGTGACATAATTTATCAAACTTTCTATTAGCATAGCAAGGGAAGGCGGCTTTAAGCCCTGTAGAACGGACGAGGCACACGCACAACCTCGACTCAACGAGAAAACCTCGCCGAATACCGATGGGAAGATTACGCAAGAGGCACACAAGACATGAAGTTAGACGATACAAAACAAAGGCTAGTCCATACGGTTACTAGGTTTCGCTGTCCACTATATTGTTGTGTATGATAGCATCTACTATGGTCAAATTGTGAAGGATACTAACCCGGCTTATGATTTGCGGGCGCCATTACCCTTATTGAGACACATAGTTTTGTGTGGTAATCAACTTGCTACACAGCAATGTTGGTCGAGTAGCATCGTGATAGTACAACTGTGACTCAGCACTATAAGATGATAAGCCAATCAGCAGTAGCGTGGATTATGTTGTTGATGGTGGCAAGTTCATGAGCGTTAGATATCATCTAAAGGCTTGGAATACACGTTGGCGTGTGCTCACCATAAGGTGAGTGCGTGTCCTGTGATAGGCAAGTGCTAGGCACTTGCTAAGAGTGAGATGACATACAATGATATTCCCTGAGTGTAAGCATTCCTTATCGCCCCCTCAACTTTGATAAGAAATGGGCCCTCAAGCTGCTAGTTGTTGGAGTCATTTGTCTTGACTCGAACCTAGAGCTTGCTTCTCGAAGAGTGGTAGACCTTTGTGGTGTCGCACGATACGTGAGGTGCGGCTGGCTCTTTCTTGTGTTTGTAGCTTTACTTAGATACCCGGCTGGTATCGACTTGTTTGTGTCGCTTGGAGCATTGCATCCCCGAACACCGACTCGTGTGACGTGAAGATCGGCTTACTTTCCCTTGTTATAGCTTGGCGCTTTCTGGAATTTTATTCACTTCCACTTTCCCTGTGTCGTGAAAGCCTATAGTGGTCCGGCTGAATTTTTTGGAAAGGCATCTTACCACAAGTGTACTAGCACGCATGCACGACGTCACTTGACCGACCTTCTGAGATTCGTTTCTGATTGCCTTGGCTGTATAGACTCCGGGAGCGCAGCTGCGTCTTCGGTCAGCCCTTTGTCGTCTCCTTTTCTAAGCCGTGTTGCGCGCCTCTTAACCGGTACTTGGTGCTTTTCTTGGTGGTTTTTTTCCTGATTTTCTGGTGCTCTTGAGAGCGCATCCGACGAACCTGCCATGGAATCCGCAAAATTACCGAAGTTCAGTGGGGAGAGACGAGATTTTGATGTGTGGAAGAAACGTTTCCGTGTATTTGGCATGATGCAAAAGTGGGCTCCAGCTTTGTCGTCGGATGGTGCCGCTTCCTCTCAACAAGTCGACATGTACTCCACATTGATTCTTGCGCTGCCGGATGACGATCTCTCGATTAGCGAGAATGTTAGCAAGGATGACAAGACCTGCGGCCACACTGCGTGGACCGCGTGAGTTAGTCATTATGAGGACGATGGTATTTACCGGCGTGCGGAACTATTGCAGGGCTTGGAGACGCCGCAAGCGGACGGCGAGAGCGGCATTCAATACCTGAACCGGTTAGTTCGAGTGCAACGACAGTTTGCCCGAGTTGGGGACGTCGTCCACGACCGGCGTATCATCATGTACTTGATGAAGGGCATGCGCAGCGAATACCACTCCATCATCGACACGTGAGACGTACACAACCTCAGCATGGATACCGTCAAGCGTGATCGTCGTCAACATGGCATGCGCATCGATAGTCGTGTGCAATCACATACAACGGAACCCCCAACGCCTACGGCTTTTGCAGCGTCTCATGATGACCAACCGACTAAACTTTTGAAGCGGCAAGTCTCCGAGCTCCAAGACCAACTGAAATCTCTCCAATAAGCTACAACTACTCGTCGTACCTCGTATGGCAGAGGCGCAGCGAGGATTTTTCGTGGTGTTTGCTATGGCTGTGGCAAGAACGGCCATCGCAAATCCGAGTGCCCGGACAATAACACCGGAGGTAACTCTGCGTTGGTGGACTCCCCGGTTGCATTTTCGGCGGTCATGGACGTGACGGCCACCCTGCAAGGCCATCCTATTATCAGAGGCTCGACACATGTTCGAGCGCGATGGGGAAACGTGGATGTGGGTGGCCGACAGCGGCGCCAACCATCACATGACTAGTGTGCGCCGTGACTTCATTGAGTATCGATCGCTCACCGACCGGCTGTGGGTGAAGGGTATCAGCCAGGTAGGCAGAGATTTCCGGGTAAGTTGGTATTTATCCGAGTCATAAGCGTTTTCGATTTCCGCATGAAGTCCAGAGTCAGGATGTAAACGGGATTCCAAGGAAAAAATCCTGCGCGTGTAGCTCACATTCTACTTCGTCGTTGGTCCAATCGCGTAATAGTTGCAACTTTTGTAATGAATCCTTCAGGTTAGGTCGGCGAGACAGAGCGTTTGCATGGTTGACTGTTCCCTTCTCGTACACGATGTCCATATGTCGCTGATAAGGCGCTAAAACTTGAAGCCATCACACATGTCGAGTAGACAAATCGCGCTGCCGAAAGAAGTGTCGCAACGTGTCGTGGTCCGTAATTACCGTAAATACCGCCGCGCCATCTAAGTAGCAACGGAATTTCAGTAGAGCGTCGCGAATTGACAGTAGCTCGTGTTCGTGGACAGGATAGTGTACCTCATGCTTGTTCATCTTTCGAGCATGGTACGCAACATGTTGTAGTCCAATATATTGGTATTGTAACAAGACAGCTCCTACTGCAAATCCAAAAGCGTCCGTGTACAAAGTGTACCTTGCATTAGGAGAAGTGTCAGGAACTACCAGGACTAGTGCACGTACCATCGCGTCTTTAATTTGCTCAAATGCTGACTGAGCTTGAGGGGTCCAACGAAATTCCGATGTCTTCTTGGTCATAGCCGCTAATGGGGTTGCTAGGGTTGCGAATTGGTTGATAAATCTCCGGTAATATCCAGCAAGTCCCAGAAATCCACGTACTTCCGTCACAGATTTCGGCCGGGGCCAATTTTGAATTGCCTCCACTTTGTCGGGGTCCATTCGGATCAGTCCAGCTTCCACCACATGTCCCAGGAAGTTGACGCTCGATCGTCCGAAGTAACACTTGGAGAGTTTGATATGCAATTGGTGTCGCTGCAGCTCTCGTAACACGAGTCGAATATGCTCGAGGTGTTCATCGGCCGCCTTACTGTAGATCATCACGTCGTCCAGATATACCAAACAAAACTTACCAAGATACGGGGCCAAAACTCGATTCATCATCGCTTGGAATCCAGCTAGGGCGTTACATAGTCCAAAGGGTAGAACGCAGTACTCGAACAATCCGTAATGAGTTCGGAATTTTGTCTTATGTATGTCGCGCTCCTTAACTCGAACTGGGTGATAGCCCTTATACAGGTCCAGCGTTCTGAAATAATGAGCCCCATATAGCGAGTCGAGTAATTCATCAATCCGTGGTAACGGTGTACGGTCTTTCCTCGTAAGGTCGTTGAGTTTTCGATAGTCTACGCACATACGCATGGTACCATCCTTCTTGCGTACAAATAAAATCGGGGCACCGTACGGAGATTTAGACGGACGAATCCAACCTTTTGCGAGTAAGTCTTGCAACTGTACATGAACCTCTCGGAGCTCTGCTGGTGACATAGAGTACGTTCGCTCCTTAGAGGGTTCATCGCACTCCAAGTTAATCTCGAAGTCGCACTCGCGCGTTGGTGGTAGACCGTCAGGCTCCTTAATGATGTCTGTAAACTCGTTCGGGGAATCTCGTAACGAAGTCGTCCACTCGGGTTGTTGATCGGTATTAATGCCGTCGAACGCGTCTTGTACTTCTCGTAGTCCAATCACGAAGAGGTCTGCTGGTTGTTGCCTAAGTAGCTTTGCCATCGCATCCGCCTCCAAGTGATGTACTGTCATAGGTACGGTGTAATCGTTGCCAGACACCATAGCTTCGCCAGTTTTACTGTCGCGAATCGCTTTAGTAGACCAATCTATATCCGGGTTGACGGCTTGTAACCAAGGTTGATCGAGGATGATGTCGAATTTATCCAGTTTTGTCATAATTGCGTCCAAACGTATGTCATGGGTTCCTACTGTAAGCACTTCATTCGGAAGTCGCTGGCGTGTCATACTTGTACTACCATCTGCCAATTTTATCCGGTATTTTTCTCTAGAGACCGTCGGAATGTGATGTTCCCGTACCCACTCAGCCTTGCAGAAATTTTCCGAAGCGCCAGAGTCAACCAAAATACGGCATCGATGTCCGCGTAAGGTGCCTTCCAACACAAACAGACTCGTTCCATACTGGGTTATGGATACGTGCAGCGTCGCAAGAACATTGTCCTCTAGTCCGACGTTCTTGTTCATCTACCCGTCGATCGGTTTTCCAAAAGTCTCATGACTAAGAGGGAAATGCTGATCTTCACGAACTAGATAACCCGTACGCCGTGCCGAAATTAATTCCTTCCAAGTAGCCCATAATACTGCCCGAGAAGTTGACGTAGCGTTCTGTATCGATCCGGGTCGAACGCGAGCGATATACAAGTAGCGCTTATTCTGTCCGGAAGACTCCATTCCTAAAAGGCGTAAATTTGTTTCGCTCACCTTAAATCCATTTGTCTCCGTAAGAGCTCGCACTGCTGTGCATTCCGGGGTTGCGTCTTCAATCTCATGTTTGCCACCAAGAAACCAGACCATGCCAGTATCCCCTTCCGCTAGTAACGCTCGTCGGCCATCGGTAACAAGAGTCGCCGAGTGAGTCCAGGAGGTCTTCGGGGGGATCTGTAGGTTTTAGGGCAGAAATCGAACTCGATAAGTGTCGTCGACGTAAACTTGCGTCGTCCATCGTGTCGGTCCAACATCTTGCCTTCTTCCATCTATTCCATCATTCGTAAGGTAGGTAAACACATGTTCCGTCGCCGCCCGCTCGTCGACAAGTCGGAAATTTCGCAGCAGCTTGAACCATGGTTTTGCCCTCCATTTTGGAACCACTATAACCGGTCTCAGGTGGGGATGGAGCAGTTTACTCCGCAGATAAAAGCCCAAATTTTTTCTAATTCGTTAAATGGCGCATTTAGCCAAATTCTCCGGTACTTTTGTAAATCTCTCTCGTGAAGTGGGCGCGCCGGACAGCAAAAATCCTCCGCCACTTGAGAATTAAGGCCGTCATTATCGCTAGCTCCATCTAAGTCGAAAGGTCCGTAAGTCTGAGAGTAGTTTAGGAAATACTCCCTATTCATCATCCAGTCGCTAAAGTCCGCCTTGCTCCTAAAGACTGGCCTCAATGTCGTTTGAGGTAACGGGTTTCGTACTTCTTCTGTCTTGGTATCGTCATGAGTCGCTATAGGAGACGAAACCTCATCCTGCAGCTTGCCGCGAGCTGCCGACTCACTTTCCCGGCCGGGATTTCCTCATTCTTTCGTTCTTCTTGTTCCTTTTGTCTCGGCAATCGATAGGTATGTGTCCCTTTTTGTGGAAAATGAAGCACTTGCCCTCCTTCTTAAATCTGTCTACCACCTCTTGAGTGAGGCGTCGAATCTCGTACAGCTCCCGCGGCTTCTCATCGATCGCGCCATGCAAATCTTCCTCCGACTCACTGTCGAACTCCTCCGCTGCCTCCAAAAAGTCGCTATATTCTTCGATGGCGTTCAGCCGGCCTGTCGAGCGTTGGGTTGTCTCAATCTTGGTCTCCGCAGCCTCCGCTCGCAGGGCCGCTTGAATCGCCTCGCGTAGGGTCTTAGGGTTTTCAGGGCAACCTCCTTATGAATCGAGGGTCTTAGACCGCGCTGGAAATCATGTTCGTTATTTTCTTCATGACGGTGAGGAAGCTCCAATAATTGTTCTCGAAAATAGTTCGCATACTTCACGACCGTCGTTTTCTGTCGCGCCTTGTCCAAATTCAATCTCGCTTGTACCGCCGGTGTTCTTCCGCAGAATTCCTGAATTTAGGATTTCTCCATCTCAGAAACTCCGGAAAATCCTCCACCGACTTCATTTCAGTCTGCGCAACTTGGGAGTACCACCACTTCGATAGTGGGCCTTCTAGAAAGCAAGATACCCAATACAC